>JAJOOR010086121.1:0-30541 GCA_036250505.1 Solanum acaule | reverse complement strand
TTTATAATAGTATTCTCTAAATGCACATGTATATTCATCTATGTAACACATATTACATATTGCTAATTTTGTCATTAGATTCCGATTTATGATTTTTTCTTTATTTTGTTCTTCTACTTCTATTGTCATACTACTAAATTCATTTCTTATAGCTACTTCGTATTTATATAATATTTCCATAGTTGTAGTAGCTAATTCACCATTAGATTTTTTATTACTTCTTAGAGTTTTTAAACTTTCATCTGATAAATTTTGTAGCCATAATTTTACTGTTCCTATAAGTGTTCTTTCTATATACCCTGGTGTTTCTGTCATTCCTATTTTGTTATCTATTAATTGTTTTGATACATATCCCATCCATAATTGAATTGTTTTATTTATATCTACTACACACTCCAAATCTAAAAAAATATGTTGTTCAGTTATTGGTTTAAGTGTCCATTTTTTATTTAATCTTTTATCCCATATAGTTTTTTCCTTATCATATTGTTCATAGTTTGCATTATAATAATTTTTTAAATTTTTTAGGTTTTTTATTCCTGATGTACTAGGTTTTTCATCCATGTCTACGTCTCCTGTATTTACTTCTAAATTCTTTGTATCTATGTTTGCTAAAGGTTTTGTATATGTTTCGCTTGTTTCTGAATGTTGTTCATCTAGATCATCATCGTTTATTTCCTCAATTCTTATTTCAGGTTGATTATCTTGGTTATTTTCTTCTTTTTCTTCTAGTTCTTCTTCTAATTGCAATTTTTCTTTAAATCTATTTATCTCATTTGCTAATTTTGTTTTTTGTTCTTTTTCTTTTTGTTTAATTTCATACATTTCTTTTAATATTGCCAGCTCTTTTTCTAGTTCTATTATTTTAGTATTTTTTACTTCTTCTAATTGTTGTACTTCTTTTGTTCCTTGTTGTTTTATTTTTTCAATTTCTGTTTTTCTATCTATTTCTTCATTTTCTTTTGTTATTCTTATCATAGTAGTTAAACTATCTTCTAGTTTTACCGTTTCTTTTTCTAACATTAAACTTAGATTGTTACCTATTTTCTTTTATCTTCTTCCTAGATTAGAAACTATTATCTTTATTTTTAATCCGTCATTTTTTTCATATGTTTTTTCATCTATTGCGTATTCTTCTTTATTTATTTATAAATTATGTTGTAGTTTATATTCTAAGTTTTCTATTTGTATTTGCAGATATAAAATAGTTTTTCTCTGTGCTACTATAGATTTTTTACAAATTCCTATAAATATATTACTGTTTAGTCTATTTTCCCTATCTCTCAATTCTTGTCTTTTTGCTACAATTATTTCAGTAAGTTTTTGTCTATATTCGTTATTCTCGTTATTCATTGTATCTTTAGATATTGAATATATTTATATTCTGTTTTAGATATATTATCTATTAATTGATCTAATTTGTTGTTATTAGTTTTTGTGATATTGAGTTGTTTATATTCTGGATATAATTTGTTTAATTTTCTTCTTATTTTTCTGAACTTTCTACTAGAGTGTTTCTTCTTATATTTCTTTTCATCCATAGCTCTGATACCATTTTTTGGTATCAGAGGTTGTTTACTAATAGGATCTAAAGTTCCACAATTTACCTCACCATGTGACTGCTCAATTTGTAGTATTTGATTACTATGGGCAGCATATTAACAATCATCTCCTTACACTAGTCCAGTTGCCTTTTACCAGTTACCAACAATGGTTCAAAAGCATTCTGAGTTGGTAAATTTAAATTAGGATTGACACTCAACTAAAAGTTTCCAATATCACCCTTATCACATCTTGGAGAATTACTTCGACTAGTCGGGGAACGTATATGACTACTAGCTGAATTTTTATGTAAAACCAAAATCTAATTTTCAGCTTCATTATCTTCTTCATGGCTGCGCTTTTCAACTTGCAAATCAGTATATTTATCAGTTGCTAGCCGCCCTTGTTCATCATTGACCCGTCTAACAAAATTGGCTTTATACAACTCAAAAATTTTAGTAGCTTCACCATCACCTGAAGCAATTAGTTTATGCCCCGAATCAACTATTGATGTCTCTTTCACCTCTGGCAATTTACCAGCCACTGATTTTAACGCTACAACAGTAGCTAAATTGGATTTCTCACTAGTAACACCTTTATTTTGAGATAATTGTTGCCCCAATTCGACAATTGACTCATCGATCAAATTAATAAAACTACTATGAACTTCATATGTCACATTTTCCATAACCTTGCCAGCATTTAAATCAGTTGAAGCTAATTCCTTTGTGGAAGATGTTTCAGCCATTTGGTTTCTGTAGTGACCCAATCCCTTGAGTCATGATGATACCTACAATAACCCACCAGTAGGTAAGCCAACTCGTTCTCGAAACGACAAGTAATGAGTGTAAGGGTAGAACTAAACAAAGTTAACACTAAACCATGAAATAAGACAGAAGCGGAAGCAAGCAAAAATCTATATACAAGAGAATCCCTCTTAGAACATAAAAGTCACAAGTACAGAGCTGTCTAAAATGAAAGTACAAGTCCCAAAAAGTAGACCACAAGAAAAAAGTCGTCTCAAAGGCAAAAGACTAGCTAAACCTATATACAGAAGGAGATAGGTTGATCCAGGACGCCAAGTGTTCATCCACGTCTCCGATCTAAAAAGTTGTTGAAGATGGAAAAAATAGTCATTGTCGGTAGTTGGTACTAGGACATGCATCACTAAACTGATGCAGAGTGTAGCATGAGTATCAAAACAAAGATACTCACTAGGCATCATAGGCCGACTGGGCAAGAAAAATAAAGACAGTAAGAAAAGGTATAATCTAGACACAAACAGAGGACAAATCAGATATGAAAGAAAGCAAACGAGCATACCAAAAGTAAATCTAAGTACAACTAAACTAAACCTAAATGGACCCCATAAGCCAAGAAGGTACATTCGTGCACACGTTTAAATAAAACCCAAATAGACCCCCATAAGCTCGACAAGTACACATAATAGCTAGGTCTACTGAAACAAGAGTACCACGAAGATAAAGTTGGGCTCCCAGCTGAAGTAACCACAATATCTAGCAATCGACTCAACTCGTAGCTCCTACTTGCAAGAATGTAAATCAATCTATGCCGCCTAGCCAGCCAGTCCACTCCCAGCCCGGCTATCAAGAGTGACCCTGTCACGACCATGCGGCCAGCACTCAAGAACCATTACTGGTCCCCAAGCGAACCCTCATCCTGGCTGACTACAAGCTGAAGACTAACTTGAGCATACATAAGCATCAAATTGAAAGAAACTTTTAAAAATAGTTTATTGCATCTCAAAACTTCATTGAATATACTGAGTATGAAATATATGTTTTAAATAAAACATATGAAATTGAAAGTCTCTCCAAAATTGTCTATCTATGAAGCCTCTACTGTATATAGACGAGTGTCAGGAGTTCCACGACTACTCAAAATGTTACTATTACTAACAACTCATAAAAGTAGAGTCCTCCAAAAGCAAGGAGGTCTTACTCAAAAGTTGGCAAGCAGACAAAGTGATCTCAAAGAACTCTTGTTGAGGATCCGAAGAACCTAAATCTACATCATTAAAAAATGTAGGTCGAATGACGTCAATACATTGAATGTACGAGTATATAATATGGTGGAATAAATAAATAATTGAACTAAATGATTGAACGCAACTCACTGAATCAATAAATGAACATGAAGTGAAAAACCATTTAAGTTTTACAATAAGACATGCAATAAAAAGAAATATGAAAATAATATACTTTACTTTGTGGGGAGTTTCTCTAACCGACAACCATCACTATGAGCCTAGCAATGATACAACATTAACTCACGTTGCAAGGGCCATCCAATACTTTGCCGGGGTACATGATGATATTGTAACTATGGATCCATCTAATAGGCCTTCTCAGAGGCAGTGAGGAGTCGCATGAAGAATCAATGATATCCTATCCTACGCTGGTTACATAGTTTTATGGGACTTTTGAGCTATAAAAGACTCTAACCCAATTCGGTGCTCGATACTATGGCCAAAAATAATCAATATCAATTATGCTCAATTCACCATTTACCAAGTAAGAGACTATTACTTTACTTTACTTTTCACTTTGCTCAATCACCCTTCACAAAGAAAGGGATACTTTTCAGAAACATTAATCACACTCTTTATATTTCTCAATTGTCAAAAAGTACATATGAAACCATTTGATTCAATCTTTAAAAAGACTCTTTTCAAAATATGCATTTAAAATGTATATGATACATTTAGGACCATTAAAGTTCCCTTGACACTCTTGCTCAAATCGTCTCTTTAAACTTTCCTCAAAACTCCTCTTTACTTTCTCAAAAAACTAATTTAAGATAATTGTTCGATTAAAATATTCTCAACAACAACTCAATGAATACTCAAATGATAGGGTTCATGCTGAAATATAGACATGAACGAATCAACTCAATGAAAGCTCTTGAATTTTTATCTTAAACTCACTTTAGTTTGGTACGTAAATAAAGACATGTGATTAGGACATATAGGATCTATCAAGGATTAAAGGAGCCTTTAGGATCTAATACAAAGAGGAGAACGTAGTCACGATTCAAAGGAATACATTAGGAAAGAGAAAGGACTAGGTGACCCTGGCACACTGGCTGGTGCGGGGAGCCAGGCCCCATACTGCAGAGCAAAAGTCCTGGTGCACCGCCCCAGCCCCTACACAGAAAATTGACGATTTTTTCTTCTCCATTTAGGGTCATAAGTCATTTAGAATTGAACAATTACTCTTAAACACTTCTTGATTATCAAACCCAACAGAAATTCATAGAATTTCTCATACAAACCTCCTCGAAACATAACGCTTACCAAAGATCCACAACACAAAAGAATTCATAATCTCCATTGTTAGAGAATTGAACTGAAATCAAGAACCATGCAATAATCCTTTAGAGACAACGATTTTGCGGCTAAATTAAATATATGACGTAAGGATGAACAATCCATCCCTGTGGAAAACCTTACATACCTAGAAAGAACAATATTATTGGCAAAAATCGACGGGATCTTGACAAACGCTTAAAACCTAGCTCTTTATCATCTTGAACTCTTCTCTTATTTTTCTAAGTATTTAGGAACGACAAGGAATGGTTTAGCATCAAATTAGACCCTTAATTGGGTGAGGAAAAAAGTGCTAAGCCTAGTGGTAAAAGGAAAAGACAAAAATACCCTTTTCTATAATGGATGAATTGCCTTAAATAGAGAAGCTTCACTCAAACGAGCATAACATTTTACTCCAAGCTTGAAATTTAGAAAACTTGGCTGCATTGGAAAGAGGACTCAAAGACCTTCAATTTGATAGCTCATAGGCCACCTATTTATTTATGTGCTAGAATATATGGTCGATTTAATTTGACCCAAAACTAGAAACTGATGGTGACTCATACAAACTTCTTTTTAGCTTTTTCGAAATTCGAGGCATTACAATATCTCCTCCTTAGGAACATTCGTTCTCGAATGATGGATATACTGAGAATGGCAAGGAAATGAGTTACTCTTACTATCTTTTTGACTTCTGAACTTGCTTATTAACATAGACGGAACTAAGTTATTTAATGAGCTTGGAACTGTCTATAACACATAAGTCAAGAACGAAATGAGTTTGAACATAGTCACGCTCTATTTGAAACGATTTGACATAAGGCAAGGATATATGGGAACGAAGTAAGACTAGAAATATGATGCCTTGAGTGATATGACTGATAGCTTTGAAGCTTAGAAACACTTCTCAACTATGCTCTTCTTCCTTATTACCACACCTCATTGGCTGCCACTCGTAGCTCCTACAAGGGTATATGACTACTCTTACCAAGGTCTGAGTCTAACCGTATGCTCTTACTATAGTTAATACTAACTCAAAATCACATAGTACTTAATATAAGGTGATTATTCTAATCTAAATCATAAGATTCAGGTTCTATACCTCTATAGGAAATCTTATCTCAAGAATATTACTCCTTACCATCACATTCAACCAACATGTTGTCTTAATCAAGAACCACCTAATCCATCATGCATTAATCCACATGATACTAACACCACATTCAAGCCTAGTATTATAGCCACTCCATGGACTCCTATTAACATGGCCTTAAGAATTCCTCATTCTTTCGTCACTTCTACCAACTGAAATTTCATGCATTACTACCAGGAAACAGACTTATTACTCATCCTCAAACTTTATCTCTTTTTTCCTCCACATTTATAATCTTAGATGAAATAAACACACCATCACTATCACAATAATATCCTTTTCTCTATCATCACATAGTAGCTATCAACAACACCACTCTCAAAACTAAAAAGGATTACTAAAAGAGATTTAGGGCAAAAGATCATAAGCACGATTCATTCGAGAGTTCTGATATAAAAATATGCATGAAATAACATTATTTTGCTAGACATTAAGATCAAATCATGAATTTGTGAGACTAGACATACTATGAGACATGAGTGCTTATATGAATAGGCTCATATCATGAAACTGATATCCATAACTTTATGGAGTAAGATTGAGATCAATGGTCTAAAGTCTTTGCCCCTCATTCTCGAAACTAAGCATAGATGTGAATCTATCTGAAGTGTATAATCATAGGTAATAGACACAATTATGATATTAGCAACATCAACAAGATGTTGCAATGACTGAACTTTGAGGAATACGCTAGAGTATGAATGGATTGATATACCACTTTAACTCTTCTTAAACATATTACTATCTGATTCTCAACACTTGACTTGGTTTATCATCTTACCGTCTCCCCATTAGGTTTGGAGCTAACACTTTAAACTTACAGATCTATTTCATCATTTCCAAACTGTTCTACATTTTCTTTACTCTAATACTTGGGAAAGGCTTATCTCATGGCTATTGAACTCTCTATATACAGATACCAAAGATTCCTTTTGAGACCTATTTCTAAGATACTTCTCTTAACCTCTTCTCATTGGTTCATAAGGTCACTTCATCTAACTCCTAAGGAAATATAATGCTTACATTAGCTTATTCCATGTTGACAGCTCAAATATACTTGGCACCACGTCTGGCTACATACGATCTCAGGTACACCTGTTAATGCTCGTGCTAATCTAATGACTTAGTCATACTTCATTTATATCATCTAAGGGTAATACCATCACACTTGGACAATTAACATGCATCACAACTAACAACTTAATTCCTCTCCAACTCTATGTCAAATGTACTAGATCAGATCTTAAAACTAACTTCATCACCATCATGTTGCCATCCTTTTTATCACGACATTTGTCTAAACTTCAAGCTTAATGTCTAGTACTAAACACATATATAAATATAATTTCTCACATATTATAATAACTTACAACTAATAGAAAATTTTAAGAAACGCTCGCCCAATAAGACCTCATGACAAGTGGTCAATCTTTATCTCTCAGTTCTACATACTTACAATATTACTATTACACTTCCTTTCACAACTTAACTACTATTTACCCATTCGCTATACATCATTGCCAAATTAGTTATATAACCCTATGAACATCATGACTCTCCCTAAAATCATAAGCCTAGCTTAGACCTATCACCTCATGAATATTCTACTCTTTTATTCCACACATATACTTGGCCTTCACTAATACAATAGCCTTGACATAAACTCCCTTCGAGTTAAAGTATACTCTTAACTCGTCTTAACTAGTAACTATTACTATACCTTCTATCCTGAAATCTACACAAACTCATTACTTCTTAGTTTACCCATAAAAGAAAGCTCATCATTAATAACTCACTAAGTGCATGAGTGCAACAATATAATTTGCCTCATCACTGTCTTTTTTTCTTAGATTACTATACCTTCTTCTAACTCTAGGCACTTTTATTACTACCTCTTATAACATTGTAACTCATACTATCTTTTTTGGTGAAAATACTACCCAAACTCTAAAACACACTTCCTCTTAAGAGTCTTAACTAAAACAAGATTTAGAGAAGAGAGTCTGGGAGTGCATCTCGCTTTTAGCTTGAACGCACGATTTATATGAATAGGAGTGGATTCTTTCAAATCTGAACAATTAAGCTCACCCACATGCTTCTCTCAAGCCCATCTATAGTCTCATGACTTTCTCAAGACTTTTGCTGAGAGTAACTCATCGATAAGGATTTGGGCTTTGCCTTTAAACTACCTTGAGTATTAGGGGTAGTCGAATGAATCTGAAAAACACAAGAGTTTGAATAAGTTCTTTATGAGACAGTGCTATTGCACGATTTAGAGTGTGAAAGAAGGAAATCTTTTCTTAAATGTCGGTAGTCCCTCATTTATAGAAGTGGGTCCCTCACAACCATAAATAAGATACTACTGACATGGCTTCATAGATACCCTAGGACTCTTAAACTCTGGGCTCTGATACCAAGTTTGTCACGACCCGAGCCTACACCCTGGATGTGGCCGGTACTCGAGAATCATTGTTGGTCCCAAGCGAATCCTTATCCTGGCTGACTACAAGTGAAAGACTAACTAGAGCATACATAGATATCAAATTAAAAGAAACGTTTAAAAATATTTTACTGAATCTCAAAACTTCACTAAATAAACTTAGTATGAAACATAAGTTTTAAATAAAACATCTGAAACTAAAAGACTCTCCAAAATATCTATTTATGAAGCCTCTACTGTTTATAGATGAGTGTTGGGACAAGACCCACGACTACTCAAACTATTACTAATACTAACAATTCATAAAGCTAGAGTCCTCTAAAAGCAAGAAGGTCTTACTCAAAATATGGGGAGCAGACGAAGTGATCTCCACAGACTCTTGTTGAGGATCATATGAACTTTTATCTGCATCATTAAAAGATGTAGGTCGAATGATGTCAATACGTTGAATGTACAAATATATAATATGGCTAAATAAAGAAATAACTGAACTGAATGACTGAATGCAACTCAGTGAATCAATACATGAACATGAAGTTAAAAATGATTTAAGCTTTACAATAAGATATGCAATAAAAGAAATATGAAAATAATATACTTTACTTTGCGGGGACTTTCTCTAACTGACAACCATCACTATGAGCATAGCATTGATACAACACGTTGCAAGGGCTATCCTATACTTTGCCGGGGTACATGATGATATTGTAAGTATGGATCTATCTAATAGGCTTTCTCAGAGGCAATAAGGAATAGCATGAAGAATCAATGCTATCCTATCATACACTGGCTATGTAGTTTTATAGGAATTTTGAGCTATAAAAGACTCTTACCCAATTTGGTGATCGATACTACTCCCAAAAACAAAATTTATATCAATTATGCTCAATTCACCCTTTACAGAGAAAAAGACAATTACTTTACTTTAATTTTCATTTTACTCAATCACCCTTTACAAAGAAAGGGACTATTGCTTTTCAGAAACATTAATCATACTCTGTCTATTTCTCAATTGTCAAATATTACGTATCAAACCATTGATTCTATCTTTAAAAAGATACTTTTCAAAATATGGATTTAAAACATATATGATACATTCGAGACCATTAAAGTTCCCTTAACACCCTTGCTTAAATCGTCTCTTTAAACTTTCCTCAAAACTCCTCTTTACTTTCTCAGAAAATCAATTTAAGATAATTGTTTGATTAAAGAATCTCAACAAGAACTCAATGAATACTCAAATGATAGGGTTCATGCTGAAATATAGATATGAACGAATCAACTCAATGAAAGCTCTTGAACTTTTCTCTTAAACTCACTTTAGTTTGGAATGTAAATTAAGACATGTGATTAGGACATGTAGGATCTCTCAAGGATTAATGGAGCCTTTAGGATTTAATACGTAGAGATGAACATAGTCACGATTTAAAGGAACATGTTCGGAAAGAAGCACGGAAAGAAAATGGACCAGGCGACCCTGGCGCATTGGCTCACGCGTGGCGCTAGTCCCTAAACTATAGAGCAAAGTCTTGGCGCTATGGGTGGCACGCCTCCCCAGTCCCCTACCCAGAAAATCGATTAATTTTTCTTCTCAATTCAGGGTCCTAACTCGTTTAGAATTGAATGATTCCTCCTAAACTCTTTTTGATTCTCAAACCCAACACAAATTCATAGAATTTCTCATACAAACCTCCTCGAAACATGACTCTTACCAAAGATCCACAACACTGAAGAATTCACAACATCCATTGTTAAAGAATTGAACCAAAATAAAGAATTATGCAACAATCCTTTAGATACAATGATTTTGTGGATAAATTAGATACATGACATGAGGACTAACAAGTCCATCACTATGGGAAGCCTTACATACCTGGAAAGAACAATGTTCTTGGTGAAAATTGACGGGTTATTGACGATCACTCAAAACTTAGCTCTTTCTCCTCTTGAACTCTTCTCTTATTTTTCTAAGTGTTTAGGAACGACAAAGAATGGTTTACCACCTGATTAGACCCTTAATTGGGTGAGGAAAAACGTGCTAAGCCTAGTAGGAAAAGGAAATGACCAAAATACCTTTTTCTAAAATGGATGAAATGTCTTAAATAAAGAGGTTTCACTCAAACAAGTATAACTTCTTACTCCGAGCTGAAAATTTAGCAAACTTGGTGGCATTGAAAAGGGGACTCAAATACCTTCAATTTGATAGCTAATAGGCCACCTAATTCTTTATGTGCTAAAATATATTGTCAATTGAAGTTGACCCAAAACTAGAAACTGATAGTGACTCATACGAACTTCTCTGTAGTTCTTTCAAAATCTGAGGCGTTACAGAACTGGGGGCATGTCGACTCCGAAGAGGATCCCATATATCAACGCCGCCCTGCCAACCATTACACTTCTAGAAACCGCCTAGCTAATAAGAGTAACCCGGGGGCATGTTGACTCCTAAGAGAATCTCAAATATCAGTACCAATAACACATTTAGGCCGTAGAAATAGGGGGAGAGGATAGAAGATCTATAAAGCTTTGAAATCGCATGAAGCAATGCTTATACTATCAAACTCAAGTCTGCTACTCAAGTCTACAAAGATCTAGCCATCCGAAATTATGTTGGAGATGAAACAAAGCTACAAGGATCACAAGTCTAAGACAACACTAGTCTAATCCTTGACTAAGACCAAACATGCTAATTACCAATAAAACAACGCAATTAAAACACGACAACATGCAACAACACACATAAACCCCAACTAGCATTGTACTAATTAAACCTGAAACAATAACAATCAATCCTAAAACATTGTATCTAGGAAGAGAAATAAGAATAACTAGGTACCTTCCCTCAATTCTCTCTAATCAACATGCATTTATGCATTCAAGCTCAATCTGAAAAGAAAGGAACTCATAGCCTACAGGCCGACTGTGCGCGCTCCAAATCACAAGGCCAGAGCTTTTCCTTCTTGAATGGTCTTTGAACGCTGCCACACTATGAAAAATAGGATCGTAACGTCATTATGATAGTTTAGACACCCAAAACACATAAAACATAAATGGACCAATTTCGAAGGCAAGTGGGAATTTTGAGACCCCGCGATAGAATTTCCAGAATTGACTTCGTCAAATGGTCCGAATCAATGCTCTAAACTTGTGTTACAAAAAGGAATACAATCTGACACTCCAAACAGCCACAACAAACAACATGCATAATTCCATAAATTAAAGCTCAAAAAGAGCTAGGGCAACAACTTTAAACGACAGATCACCTCTAACGAAGGAATCCAAACATTTTCCAATCACCCCCACAGGGTAGCCTCGATAATTCCAGATACGTGGGACATCGAATCACCCAATTTCGAGCTATATCGACCAAGAAATAACCAATTGAATCTTGATGCTAAAGCTAAATCGTGACTAGTCTTATATAAACACCAGTCTGGTATCCTCTTTGTGAATATGGAGGCTCCCAGAGGGCCTCATGAGCACGGCAAGGGCCACGTGATTGCAACTAAGAGGGAGTCGGACCCGTGATCGCGGTAGGGAAATCCAGCAAACATGAGCCTCTTGAACGTGGTGCGGGCCCCACAAATGCGGCCACCAGGCTACTTGGCCTCCGAGAACGTGGCCCAGGGACCACGAAGTCCATTTTGGTTTACACTAGCTTTGCACATCAGTTGGTTTGGCAAGTTCCCAAATCTTCGACGGGGTCTTCTTATTTTCTTTATCTTGTATTTAAAGTAAGTTAATATACGTACTTTTAAAAAAAAATATTTCCTTGTATTTAAACTTTTTAAATTTTTTTTACCTTCATTCATTGCTCTTTTTCTTTCATTTTTCTATTGATTTTATTTCCTCTTTTTACTTTCTTTGTCTTTCCTTTTGATTTGCTTTTAAATTTTATTTCAAATGCCTTGTATTTAAAATAAGTTAATTTCTAATGTATATCAAAATAGTGAAGAAAATCAAATAAAACATAAAAATAATTAAGCGTTAAAATTAAAGAACACTTTTTAATTATTTTAAAAAAATACACATAGTCTTTTAAATAATTAAAAGTGAGAAGGTAGAAATTAATAAAATAAAAACAAATAGAAAGTTTTAAAGTGAGGAAGAAATTAAAATAAATATTTTACATAGAAAAAATGAAAATAATTATATATATATATATATATATATATATAGATATATATATATAGTCTTAATATCAATAATTATGTGTACTAACTAATTATAATGTTACTAATTAAAATATATATGTGTCCAATTTTTTCACTTATCACTTGCATTCAAGAGAGTGTGCACACTCTCTATGCCACATTATCTTTTAGGGTGTATTTATTCCATTTTAAATTAGTTCATGGCATAATATGATTCTAGTTAAGTTAAGGGAGCTCCGTATGCATTATCCCAAAAATATTTTTGATTTTATTAAAATTATTTTGTCGTTATCTAAATGAAAATTAACGAAAGCGTGACTATGATCTTATATATTAAATATATTATTAGTTAAAAAAGTAATTGAAGTTATTCTAATTTAATTGTTAAAATGAGATTAAGATGAAAAAGAGATTTTGTCAACCCCCGAGGCTACCCTTGGAAGCGGACACGAGAACTAGGATCACGAGTGCCCCAAGCTAACTCTGATGGCATAACATGAGCATACAAAAAGTAAACTGAAGCAATAAATATTGTGCGGAAGCTAATCATGAGATATATATGAAATGATGGGGATTGCCCATAAAGAAATCTAACAGTTTAATAACAAATGAAATATCAAACTCAAATACTAAGCTGAATCTAAACTATGTCTGAAAGTAGTCTTTAACTGACTAAAAGTGCTAGGACATGCCCCAGCTAAATCTAGCAAAAATGAAAGTAACAACTAAAAGCATAAAAGACAATCATGTCACTAGTCCTCGAAGAATAAGGAGTCACCACTGAAGCTGTTGAACTGAAGATCAAGAACCAATCTATGTGTGATCTGACTACTGAGGGCCTGAACCTACATCATGAGAAGATGTAGGGCAGAGTATGCGTCAGTACTTGAAAGGTACAGAGCATGCAGATAGAATAAAGCTAAATAATAATCATAACTGAACTAAATCATATACTGAGCAATGATATGATATAAACATGATACTAAACAGAGAATCTGAACATGAAATAGCTGAATGCAATGATCAAATTTATAACATGCTGAGACTGAATACTGAACTGTACTGATAAAATGGTAAATGCATTAGAGTCTGACTAAACTGTGGGAGCTACCAATAACCGACATGAAACAACGTGAGCTAAACGTGGAGTCCGATGTATACGCCTCATCAAGAGGACCCAATATACCTTGCCAAGGGTATAAAGACATGACTGGCGTGATCAGTAAAATGATGCCCACAGAAGGGACTTACAACCTACGGTGGCACGTAGTTCTGGGACTATAAGGGTGACTGATCCTAGTCCAACTCGGTATTAAGCTACTCCCAATTGTTTATGTAATTAAAACATTATAACTAATTTCTGTAATACTGGATAGCTCAAAACGGACATGCGAATCTGGGAATGCAATAATTATAGCTGATAATGTAACATTCGTAAACTGAAGCGTGTGTATAAATATCTGCATTAACTAGCCTAGCATATGCAATTCATAAACTAAAAGAACTACATAGCTAGGGTTCTGAATTTCATGCAAGGAACTAAGTAACAACATAATAACCTGATTTGGATCATACTAACAGCTAAAACCCAACAATTTCTAACATTCAAGAAACCCTATGTCTACATAAATTCAAGGGAATCAAGAAACAGACTGAAAACTAGGGACCTAATGGGTGAAAGGAACCCACTAGTGAAATCCCACATACCTGGTGATGAATTCCTTGGAGAAATCGTTTGATTTTGGGGCTGGAACTGATGGAACCTTGTTGCATTATTGACCTCTTTCTCCTCTTACCCTTTAATTTTTTTATGTTTTGATGAATGATTTGATTTAGCTAAGTTCTAGTTATGTTTCCATGCTAAAAATGACCAAAACCACGTAGTTTAGGGTTTAAACGATGTGGTTTAGGGGTCCAACGCATAAGGAAAAGATCAAAACACCCATGACTTAACTACTGTCGGGGTCACCGACATATAGGACTAAAGGACCGTCGATTGAATGACGGTCCATGCTGGTCAACGTCAGTCGCGATTGGAGCTGGATTCTGGGGGTTCGACCTACGGCCCAGGACCACGGACCGTGGTCTATAGGTCCCGGCGTGGGTGAGGACTTAGCCAATTTTTTTCTGAGGGTTCTAAGGAAGGGTCGCAGTCGCGAACCATGGACCACCAGCATGGGCCATGGGTCACCCTATAGTCCGTGGGTGGCAACCATGGGTTGCACCTGAAACTTCTAAAAATCTGCACTAATGTTTGTTTTTGGATACGGGGTGTTACATTATCTCCCCCATGGGAACATTCATCCTCGAATGAAGACTAACTAGCTGAAATGGAGGGAAAGAGCTGCAACCCTACCACAAAATTACTAAGACTAATTTCTGACTGAACTAAGTTCCAAGAACATGCAAATACGCTGAAAATGCAAGTACAACTAAAGGAACATGATACTAAGACTGAATCTGCGCATGAATAATTGAAAAAATGAAGAGGAACTATTACCTCAAGCTGGAGTTGAATCGGAAGGTAAGAGGTGAGAATACTTGGTCTTCATGGCTGCTTCTGCTTCCGTAGTAGCTCCCTCTACGGATTGACTTCTCCACAAAACCTTGACTGAAGCGACCTCTTTGTTTCTCAACCTTCTAACCTGATGATCAAGAATCTCAACTGGTACATCATTATAAGTGAGACTATTTCTCACATCCACACTCTCTAATAGCACTATGGATTCTGGATCACCCACACACTTCTTCAATAGCAAAACGTGAAAGACCGGATGCACTGCTACTAATTCCTCTGGCAGTTCTAACTGATAAAACACTTTACCAATCCTTTTCATAATCTTGTAAGGGCCCACATATCTAGGATTAAGCTTCCCTTTCTTGCCAAATCTCATCACCCCTTTCATAGGTGACACTTTCAAGAAAACCCAATCATCAATTTGGAACTCTAGTTCTTTTCTCCTTACAACTGCATAAGCTTTCTGGCGACTCTGGGCTGTCTTAAGTCTGTGTCTAATGAGTTGCACTTTATCCATAGCATCATGAACTAAATTTGGTCCTATCAAGAGTGCTTCACCTACTTCAAACCAGCCAACTGGAGATCTACATCTACGCCCATACAATGCCTCATAAGGGGCCATCTGAATGTTGGAATGGTAACTATTGTTGCAGGTGGACTCTATAAGAGGAAGGTGATCATCTCAACTACCCTTGAAATCGATCACACAAGCTCTCAACATGTCCTCTAATGTCTGAATGGTACGCTCTGCCTGACTGTTCGTCTGTGGATGAAATATTGTGCTAAGATTAACCTGAGTACCAAGACCTTTCTGAAATGACTTCAAGAAATGAAAGGTAAACTGAGGACCTCTATCTGAGATGATAGATAAAGGAACCCCATGAAACCTGACTATCTCATTAATGTAAAGCTTGGCGTAGTCCTCCGCTGAATCTTTAGTCTTCACCGCCAAAAAGCACGCAGACTTAGTAACTCTGCCAACTATCACCCAAATAGAGTCATGCTGTCTACGAGTACGAGGTAAACCTGTGATGAAGTCCATGTTGATCACTTCCCACTTCCAAGTAGGAATGTCGATCTCTTGATTCATAGCTCCTGGTTTCTGATGTTCTACCTTCACCTGCTGGCAATTGGAGCACTAAGCCACAAAACCTGCTATATCTCTCTTCATGCCATTCCACCAAAAGACTTCCCACAGATCACGATACATCTTAGTGGCACCTGGATGAATAGAATACCTGGAGTTATGGGCTTCTACAAGAATCTTCTATCTCAACTCACACAACTTAGGAACACATAATCGACCATAGTAGCAAAGCACACCATCTCCCCCTTGGAAGAAAACCTCAACTCTCTGTTGATGAACTGCACCCTTGAGTTCAAGCAATATCAGATCACTATCTTGTTTTTCCTTAACCTCTACTACTAATGAAGATTTTAATCCATTCCAAACCATTACACCACTATCTGATATGCTCATGCGGCGAACTCCTATGCGAGCAAGCTTGTGAACATCTTTCGGTAGTTTCTTTCTTTCTTCCTCCACAGATAGTCTGTTGAGGGCATATTCTACTACATTTGCCTTACCAGGATGGTAATGCATACTCATATCATAATCCTTGAGGAACTCAAGTCATATTCTCTGGTGAAGATTCAGCTCTTTCTGGGTGAATACATACTGATGGCTCTTATGGTCTGTGAACACATCTACATGAACACCATACAAGTAGTGTCTCCAAATCTTAAGTGCAAACACCACTGCTGCAAGCTCGAGGTCATGAGTTGGATAGTTCTTCACATGCACCTTAAGTTGTCTAGAAGCATAAGCTATAACCTTACTTCGCTGCATCAACACACAACCAAGGCCGACTCTAGATGCATCACAATCGATCACATAGCCGTCTCAACCCTCTGGTAGAGTCAAAACGGGAGCTGTAGTCAACCTAGTTTTTAGTTCTGCGAAGCTTTTCTTAGAATCATCTGACCATTGAAACTTAACATTTTTCTGAGTCAACTTAGTCAATGGAGAGGCTATGGATGAAAATCCTTCCACAAACCTTTTGTAATAACCTGCTAGACCCAAGAAACTTCTAATATCTGTGGGAGAGGTAGGTCTGGGCCATTGTTTTACTGCTTCTATTTTTTGAGAATCCACTCGAATCCCTTACCTAGACACAATATGCCCAAGGAAAGCAACTGACTGCAACCAAAACTCACATCTGCTAAACTTAGCGATTAACTGGCGATCTTTGAGAGTTTGCAAGACAACCCTCAAATAAATCGCATATTCTTCCTCATTCCTAGAGTAAATGAGGATATCATCAATAAAGATGATAACAAACAAGTCCAAGTACTTCTTGAACAATCTGTTAATCAAATCCATGAAAGCTGTAGGAGTATTGGTTAGTCCAAATGACATAACTACAAATTCACAATGACCATACCGAGTTCTGAAGGCTGTCTTCAGAATGTCAATATCTCTGACTCTGAGATGATGATAACCAGATCTGAGGTCTATCTTTGAGAAATGAGTAGCACCCTGAAGTTGGTAAAAAAAGTCATCAATCCTAGGGATGGGATACTTATTCTTGATTGTGACCTTATTCCACTATCTATAGTCAATGTACATTATGAGGGAACCATCTTTCCTTTTCACGAACAATACCGGTGCACCCCATGGCCAAATACTAGGTCTGATAAGCCCTTATCTAGAAGGTCTTTCAACTGCTCTTTCAATTCCTTAAGCTCAGCTGGAGCCATTATGTAAGGAGGAATAGAAATAGGTTGGGTATCTGGAAGGAGATAAATTCCAAAGTCGATTTCCCTTTCGGGAGGAACTTTGGGAAGATCTTCTGGAAATACTTCTGTGAACTCATTAACTACTGGAACTAATTCAAGAGTTAGAGTTTCGGAGCTAGAATCCTTAGCCCGAACTAGATGAAAGAGACAACCTTTAGAGATCATTTTTCTGGCCTTAAGGTAAGAAATGAATCGACCCATAGGCGCTAAGCTACTACCCTTCCATTCTAAGATTGGTTTGTCTGGAAACTGAAAATGAACAATCCTAGTTCTACAATCGACTGAGGCATAACAGGAATGTAACCAATCCATGCCTAGAATGATATCAAAGTCTACCATTTCTAACTCTACACGATCTGCTGAGGTGACTTTCTGAGAGACTATGACAGGGCAATTTTTGTATACCCGTATAGCTATAACTGGGTCACCGACTGGAGTAGAGACTGAGAAGGGTTATGAGAGAGTTTCTGGACTAACATCAAACTTAATTGCTATATAAGGAGTTACAAAAGGAAAGAGTAGCCCCTGGATCTAACAAAGCATAAACATCGAGATTAAAGACTCGTAACGTACCAGTGACCACATCAGAAGAATCTTCCTGATCCTATCGAGCGTGAACAACATACAACATGTTCTGGCACTATCTGCCACCTGTACCAGATGAGTTACCCTGCTGAGTCAGGTGACCTGCTGGTGCTGCTGAGGTTATAAACTGAGCTCTACTAGTATTGCCTCATTGACGATGTTTAGAAGGACAATCGCTCAACCTGTGACCAGACTGACCACACACAAAGTGTCCTTCCTTTCCTGAAAGACACTCGCCTAGATGGTTCTTACCACACTTAGGACAAGTTGGGTAGGTTTTAGTGCCTGAAACACTTTCCTGTGACTTAGAGCCTGATGCCCTACCTTTCTAATCATTTTGAAACTTGGAGGATGGAACACTAGCTAATAAAAGTGCTGGAGTTGAAAACTTTTGCTGACCCTGCGAGTGATTTTCACCACCCGATTTCTATTGAGAATAATCATAGTTTCCTTTCCTAGCCTTCTTGTTCTCCTTAGCCTGTTCCCTAAGCTTATCACCTCAAACCTACTGAGCATGAGTCATGAGCCTAGAGATGTTCATATCTTCAAGTAATATGGCATTCCTACACTCTATTTTCACCAAGTCTGACACTCCATACAGAAACTTGTTCATTTGGGCCCGGGAATTAGCAACCATGTGAGGAGCATACCTGGAGAGTTAGGTGAACTGGAGTCCATACTCTTGGACTGTCATGTTACCTTGCCTCCAGTTCATAAACTCCTGAGGTTTTGCCTCCCTTTGCTCTCTTGGGAAAAACCTGTCCAGAAAGGTCTTACTAAAGCAATCCCCAGTGATAGGAGCTGCATTTGTACCCCTATTCTCTTTCCAATGAGTATACAAGATATGAGCCACATCCTTAAGCTGGTAAGATACCAACTCAACCCGATCATTCCCAATTACCTGCATCACTTCAAATATCTTCTTGACCTCATCTATGAAGTTTTGGGATCCTTACCAATCTGCGATCCTAAGAACTTAGGTGGATTCATCCTAACAAAATCCCGCACTCTAGCTGTAGCTAACCCAACATTAGCATTTGCCCGAACTGGAACCTACTGGTTATTCTGGTTAGTCATACTCTGAGCCAACAACTGGATAGCGTTCTTGAATTCTGCATGCAATACTTTTTGATCTAGAATTGGAGGAGCTGCGTTTACGTTCCTGGCATTCACATTCCTGGCGTTAGCTCTACGAAGAGGCATAATCTGAAATGTAGAACGTTGAGTTAGAACGAGGAATTAGATCATGACTTACACACGATAAGAGTAATTAGAAAATGAAGATTTTTCCTAAAACACTCTATAGCCTCCCTCTCATTGGATGGGGTGCGCACTACACAGCCATGAAAATGACTCTACCTAGAGCGAACTTTCAGACATCCGAGGACACTTACACCTAGTGCTGTGATACCAAGTTTGTCACACCCCGAGGCTACCCCCTGGACACGAACACGGGACCTAGGATCACAAGTGACCCCAAGCTAACCCTGCTGGCATAACATGAGCATACTAAAAGTAAAATGAAGCAATAAATACTGTGCGGAAGCTAATCATGAGATAAATATGAAATGATGGGGAATACCCATATACTAAATCTGAATAAAGAAATCTGAGAGTTTAATAACAAATGAAATATCAAACTCGAATGCAAAGCTGAATCTAAACTATGTCTGAAAGTAGCCTCTAACTTACTAGAAGTGTTGGGACATGCCCCAGCTAAATCTAGCAAAACTGAAACTAAAGACTAAAAGCATCAAAGACAATCATGTCACTAGTACTCGAAGAATGAGGACTCACTACTGATGCTGCTGAACTGAAGATCGGGAACCGATCTATGCGCGATCTGAGTGCTAAAGGCCTGAACTTACATCACGAGAAGATGTAGCGCATAGTATGCGTCAACACTTGAAAGATACTGAGCATGCAGGATAGATTAAAGCTGAATAATAATCATAACTGAACCAAAGAATATATTGAGCAATGATATGATATAAACATGATACTAAATTGAGAATACTGAACATGAAATAACTGAATGCAATGACCAAATTTATAACATGATGAGAGTGAATACTGAATTGTACTGATAAAATGGTCAATGTATTAGAGTCTGACTGAACTGTGGGAGCTACCAATAATCGACATAAAACCACGTGAGCTAAATGTTGAATCCGATGTATACGCCCCATCGAGAGGACCCAATATACCTTCCCAAAGGTATAAAGGCATCACTAGCGTGATCACTAAAATGATGCCCACAAAGGGGACTTACAACCTACGGGGGTACGTAGTTCTGGGACTATAAGGGTGACTGACCCTAGTCCAACTCGGTATTAAGCTACTCCTAATTTATTATGTAATTAACACATTATAACTGAATTTCTGTAATACTGGATAGCTCAAAACTGACATTCAAATCTAGGAATGCAACAATTATAGCTAATAATGTAACATTCGTAAACTGAAGCATGTGTATATATATATATCTGAATTAACTGACCTAGCATATGCAATTCATGAACTAAAACAACTACATAGCCAGGGTTCTGAATTTCATGCAATGAACTAAGTAACAACATAATATATAACCTAATTTTGATCATACTAACAGCTAAAACCCATCAATTTCTAACATTCAAGAAACCCTAAGTCTACATCAATTTAAGGGAATCATGAAAGTGACTGAAAACTATGGACCTAATGGGTGAAAGGAACCCACTAGTGAAATCCCACATACCTGGTGATGAATTCCACAGAGAAATATTTCGATTTCGGGGATGGAACTGATGGAACGTTGTTGCGTTCATGAACTAGGGTCCTTGACCTCTTTCTCCTCTTACGCTCTAATTTTCCTAATTTTGATGAATGATTTGATTTAGGTAAGTTCTAATCATGTTTCTAGGCTAAAACTGACCAAAATCATGTAGTTTAGGGGTCCAACACACCAGGAAAAGACCAAAAGACCCTTGACTTAACTACTGTCGAGGTCACCGATGGACAAGACTGACGGTCCGTGCTGGTCAACCGTCAGTCGCCACTGGAGTTGGATTCTGGGGGTCCGACCTACGGCCCTGGACCATGGACCGTGGTCTATCCTACGGTCCGTAAGTCCCGGCGTGGGTCAGGACTTCGCCAATTTTTTTCTGAGGGTTCTGGGGAAGGGTCGTAATCGCGAACCAAGGACCACCAGCACAGGCAGTGGATCACTCTGCGGTCCGTGGGTGGCAGCCATGGGTTGCACCTGAAACTTCTGGAAATCTGCACTAAGGTGTGTTTTTGGATACAGGGTGTTACATACTTTATTAGTTAAAGTGATTTAAAAATAAAAGAAAAACAAGAATATGGTTCTTTAATTTAAAAATAATATTTAATAGCAGAATGTCCGCATAGTAATTATTAGTAAGGTTGTCATTAATTTTCATTTAGATAATGATAATTTTTTTCTAAATTAAAAATATTTTTATTTCTTAATATTTTCCAAATTGAAGTTAGATAAATATTTTCTAATTATAAAAAATCATCATTAGAAAAAGAACGTGTTTAAAAGAAAAAAATATTTATTTGGAGAAAAATATTTTTGACTCATTAAATTACAATACGGGCATTTTTTTAACCAAATTATTGATAACAAGGGTATTTATGAATCAAACTATTAACGGAGGGCATTTTCGGACTAAATTAATTAAATAGTAAATAATAGAAGTCATCCTTTTTACACCTTTTTCCTATTTAATAACGGTTTTTCATGTAGTTACTCTATTAGTATTGTGTACAAATAGTAGAGAACTGAAAATGCATCATCAACTTTCAATTTATAATTCATGTCTTCTCTTCATCATCAGAGTCATATTTATCTTATAATTATATTATTATATTATTATACTCCATGTATGATAAATAATTATAAGTATGAACTTTTCACCTATCATATTCTCGAGCCGTTATATTTTGTGTAGTAAAAAAACACTATCCTTTCATCCCTACAAATACACAAATTTAAACCTCAATCACTCCACCCATTTGAATATCTTTTTACTTCTGCACTCATCTAATTTACCAAAAGAGGCACTTGAGATTAATTTAGAATTTTGGGAGATTTTCTACTGTAATTGAGACTTATTCTTTTGGCAAGAGCGTTTTTTGTTATATGATTAAATAACTTTCCTATGTATAAATTAAGATTTATTTCTTAGCACTTGGTAGCATACATTTTTTATGGTATAAGTTGTTGAGTTTAAAAGTAATTAGATCTTTTATATTAAGCTCGATATATGATTACTCCAAAAGAAAATAATATATTATGTATTAGAAAAAATATACAATTATAAATAAGACTTTGATTATTTTGTGTTTCAGTAACCAAAATTCTTATTATAAGAACAAACAAATATATGTACTGTATTTGTATCGAGGAATGCCTTGCTGACTGTTGCTAGCTACTTCCTCACTTTCTTCTTAGTATTTCTTTAGGTGCAAAGTTGAAACTAAAACAATTATTAAAAAAAATAAAATGATAATTGTTTATAGACTAAAAAGGAAAATAGATCAAATAAATTGAAACCGAAAGAGTATAACTTACTTGGACAAGGAATAATAAAAATATTTTAAGTGGAAATTAATTCTTATTTCATTAGGTAAATAATTTAATTTTCACTCAATAGGTAAATAATTTAATTTATATGTATACTAGCATGTAATATTATATCAATTATATGGACTAGGGGATGATATTTTATTTTATATTTTAACACAAAGTGTGAGAAAGCACGTGAGGTGTAATCTATGACAATGAGATATGGTCTCATTCCCATTTATTAATAATAAAAAAAATAGATAGATACCAACAGAGATCTTGTTCCGCTGTCTTTTTCCCTATGTAGTTTGACACATCAATTGAAAAACAGTGTTATACCATTAATCATAGGGACTACTTAACCAAATTACCTTTTATCTTTTCTTTAAAAGTTTAATTAGTAATTATGTACCTTCTTGGAGTAGTAAACATGATATTGGCAAAAAAATCTTCTAAATTAATAGAGGGATATTTTTTTATTAAAAATGAAGTAGTAATAATTAAAGGGCTTCCAGAGAAGCATTTGTTAGGATTGTATTTTTGAATTTTTTGGTTTCACCGAAGAGTAAAAAGGAAAATCTGGTGCATTAAGTTTATACTGTATATGGGGTGTGTGAAAAGGTTGAATCACAAGAGCCTTTTTCATAACACATAGACAACTTTATCAATTAAGGTAAGGCTCTTGTCTCCTTTAAATATAGTGAGATCCAACTGGAGTAGCCTTCAGATATAAAAGGTGATCAAAAGAACAGTAGTTGGAAACATGATATCTTAAATTGTGGAACATGACATCAATGAAATTGGTTCTTTAAAATGAAAAGAAATAAAGAGTAAGTGAGGGCCCTCATTGTAATGACCCTCCTGGTTATTTCTGTGTCTTGCCTTCTGTGTGTTGTTTAGAGCGTTCCTGTAGCGACCCCAAGTCATTTATGACTTGCTGGTACTGACAATTCGGTCACCTGGTCGTTCGTTTGGTTATGGTGCGAGTTTTTGTGTTTTGGAGCTTATGAACCTTGAACGATCATTTTCGATCAAAAGTTCAAGAAGATGACATCAGAATTCATTTATGACGATTCCGTCATCTCCGGAAGGGTCATTTTAGGCTAGTAGCATGGTTGACATGACTCCCGAGGTTTTCAGTGTGAGTCGGTGCGATTAGGCGTTTTAATTTAAAGTTTAAGCCTAAGTTTGACTTTGGTCAACATTCTGAGTAAACGTGCTCGGATGAGAATTCCGTCAGCGCGGTTAGCTCCGAAATGTCAAGTTTGGTCTAGATTGACCCTTCTTTTGTGTCCCGAGGTTTTCGATATTTTTCCAAGCCCTTTTGTGGTTTTTGACTTAAAATGACATTTGGGTGTGGGACCCACTTTTTATCGAGATGACCTCGTATGGAGATTTTGACTGTGGCATTGAGTCCAGAATATTAATTTTGGTATGTTTGCTTATTTTGTTTGGGTGCACGGGGTTCCGAACGAGTTCGGAGCGCCCCATCAGAGTTTTTAAGTTTCCAAATTATGCTGAAAATCTGGTGCATTAGTGCAGAAAATTCAGCATTTTTCTAAAACTTTAAAAGGGCTTAACTCTCTCATTTCAAGTCCAAATTCAGTGATTCAAAGGTTCATCTTGTGGGGTTTTTCTCAAGGAACGTGTTGGTGAGCTCGGAAACTGATTTGGCGTCCCCGTTTGAGGTAATTTTCGTAAAATATCTGCTGCCACAACCCCTTTTTTTGAGCTTACTTTGGAATTTTTGAGACTAGCTTTCTCAGCCATTTTAGGTCCGATTTCAGTGATTATTGAGGCTATCTTGAGTGGTTTTTCGAGGAGAATGTTGTGGTCTTGTCGGAATTCCCTGTAGACCTCCCGTTTCTGGTAAATTTACTGACGCAGCTGCTGTCCCATTTCTAGTTCTTGAGAAAATTTGGGTTTTGGTTACATGTTGATATTGTGTTGTTCCCGAGCCCCAAATTGTGTCCCATTTTGGGACGTGAGCTGTGGGAACTAGTTAGGACCTACTTTTGGGGTTAATTCCGGAATTTCCAGCGCGGGTCCCACTTTCCCCGTTTTGACCTCGAAATTGGCCCGTCTCCGTTTCTTGCGATTTTAGTGTCTAAACGACCGTAATAGCGTTGTGACTCAAATTTTGGTAGCATGGCAGCGTTTCGAGGCCGTTCGAAAAGGAAAAACTCTGGAGGAGTGATATTGGAGCGTGCATGATCGACCTACAGGTAGGCTACGGCTTCCCTCTCTTAGATTGAGCTCAAGAGTGTGAATGTCTGTTGATTAGTTGGAATTTGGGTTGGTAGTTATTGAATCATGCATAGGTGCTTAGAAATCATGTTTTCGGCCTATTTGGGGATTTATTGGGTAACTATGAGCATGTTATGTGTTACTCATTGACCCTCCTTGCTATGTGGAGTACTTGTATGCTTGATTACTATTTGTTGAAGCATGTTGGGCCTTAGTTTAGGTTTGACTAAGGCTTGCCTTAGAAATGCGTGATTCGGAACTGATAGGCCTTAGTTTTGCCCTAACGTCGCTCGGCCGGCTTAGATCCCTGTAGACTGGTGTAGCAGACTTGAGTCTAATAGTTTGGGCCTTAGCTAGGCGATACGCTTGCTCCAGCGATAGTTATCCTTATTTCTCCGATACTACGGCTTTGCGAGTTGCGTCGGCAACACTGGTTCTGCTTTGCGATTTGAATTTGATTTTCGATTCGGTTCCAACGACTTACATTGATTGGCTAAGTGTGGACGGTGTTCCACTGACATTTATGAGGATCAATTGGGACTATTTCAGCAGCTACATTGGCACCTTTATAGAGCATCCGGTTTAAGGTCTGGCCTCTATCAGTTAGATATTTATATAGAGCATCGATCCGATTTAAGGTCCGACCTCTATCGCTCAGATACTTATATAGAGCATCCAATTTAAGGTCTGGCCTCTATCGCTTAGATACTTATATAGAGCATCCGGTTTAAGGTCCGACCTCTATCGCCCAGATACTTATATAAAGCATCCGGTTTAAGGTCCGGCCTCTATCGCTCAGATACTTATATAGAGCATCTGGTTTAAGGTCCGGCCTCTATCGCTCAGATACTTATATAGAGCATCCGGTTTAAGGTCCGGCCTCTATCGCCCAGATACTTATATAGAGCATCCGGTTTAAGGTCCGACCTCTATCGCCCAGATACTTATATAGAGCATCCCGTTAGAGGTCCGGCCTCTATCGCCCAGATACTTTTATAGAGCATCCAGTTAGAGGTCCGGCCTCAGTTACTTGATACTTGTGAATGGTTATTGGGTACTTCTAGAGAGCATCCGATTAGAGGTCCGACCTCAGTTACTTGGTACTTATGATTGGTTACTTGGGTACTTCTGGAGTGCATCCGGTTAGAGGTCCGGCCTCAGTTACTTGATACTTGTGATTGGTTACTTGGGTACTTCTGGCGAGCATCCGGTTCGAGGTCCGCCCTCGATACTGTCAGATTCTATTAATTGGGGGTTGAGGTTCTGGTTCGATGTGCTTCGGTCTTGAGTTCTCAGATACAGTTCTCTTTAGTTATAGTTATTTTGTGTACTCGTCGGGATTATGGGGTCCGTTCGAGTTTTAATTAAACTTGCACACGAGTGTACCTTCTCGTCTTATGGGGTCCAGTTAGGTGTAGTTAGATTACTTTAGTTAGTTCTTTCTACACTCGTGTGCATTCCATTGTTACTTAGATTTCCGCTCTTGACCGCTGTTTGTGTTATTCCTTCTTTTCATATTGCCTTTACTTTTCAAGTTCAGTCAGCCTATGATGCCTACTGGTACCTGATGTTATGGTACTCATGCTATGCTCTGCATCTGTTTCGTGATGCAAGTCCAAGCACCAGTGGCTAGCGTTGATCCAGTTTGGAGTAGTTTGATCCGGAGATGGGGGGTGAGCACACGGCGTTTTGTACTATTTCAGTCTCCATCTGTATATATAGACTTGTCTTTAACCTTTTGAGACAGTCCAGTTTCTGTGGTCCAGTTTTGGGATTTGTACTCATTTTCTTAGTAGCTTTGTACTAGTGACTTCCAGGTTCTTGGAGGGATCTTTATTTGTATTTATGTTTTGGTTTGCTTCTGCCTGTTTATATTATTATCTTAAATTTTGCCTACTCTTGCTTAGTTTCTACCCTCAGACCCATTACTTGTTGTTCCGGGTTACTGGTTGGCTTACCTACTGGTGGGTTATAGTAGGTTTCATCATGACTCGAGAAATCAGGTCGTGACACTCATAGAGTTTTGAATGCAATTATTTAAGAAAAAACATCATCATAAACATCACTATGGGGATTCTTGATATATAGAGTGGTTTCAAACAAACAAAGAAGGGAACAACTTTATTTTGTTTTAATAGGATCTAACTTTACCATTTTGAATGTTCTTATCTTCTAGCCTTTCATAATGAGTATTGATAAACTCTTCATTCAAAATTAAAGCGCTCAATAAAGTAGAGGTTTAGCTTTTGGGTTTTGTGGAGAAGCTTCTTTCATCTTTATGCATCTTTTGCTCTAACAAAGTGGATATATGGTGAATGACATTGATAAGAAAAAGATATCATACGTATAATTTAACCTCAAAAACTAGCTTAAAAGTCAAAGATTTTAACATCATATACATAATGACATAATTTGTCATGTCACCTACTGATGTAGATTTAACTTCTAAGTATGTGTAGATCTGACAATTAAAATGTGTATAAGCTAATAAAGGAGTCAAACATTGAGTGAGACAAGAATTGGATTAAGTGTACTCAGAACATGACCAGAAAAAAATAGACAACTATATACTCTTGCATAATCCTCACTGAAGTCAAACTCAACACATTTGGTGATGCAACAGAATTGCCCCATAAATAATCCCTTTACCTTCTAGCTTATGGGGCAACACTTGTCACGACTCGAGAGCACCCCCTAGTCGTAACCGGCATACTCGACCTCTTGGAGGTCTAATACAAGCCTCTTAGCATTCATTCATCGCATAGACACTAAAACCCACAAGGAATAAAAAAACTTTCTTCACACACGAAGAAACTTTCATCAAATAACAAGCAGAAGATTTTCTAGAATTTATACATGATGTCTCAAAACCATATAATACTTGAATACTACACTGGGACTAAGCCACTCAAAACTATAACAAAACGACAAGACATAAAGGAACAACTTGGTTATTGTCCTCGAATCAATGAGGACTCACTAAGTCTTCATCTTCAAAACACCTTAGAAACCTATCCATCAACCATGGAATATCAACATCTCCAAAAATCCCTACATTTTAGTCAAAAGGGAAATAAAGGGGTTAGCACAATTAAGTACTAAGTATGGAAACCATGCAAAAAGGACATTTGGTTGAAAGTCATGCCTTATGCCATTTTAGTAAAACTTCATGAACTTTGACATATTAGGCATATTATAGAACATAACCAACATATAAGACATTAACCACATTATAGACATACTCAACACTTTCACCAAGTAACTCATTTCATCATCCAAGGATCCTTATCTAAAATTACCCTAAGACACACTTGAGTGAGAAATGAAGTGGCCGCCCACACAACTTCTTCATACACACATAAGTGTTCCTCAAGGCTACTATAGACAAGAACCATCACGCTTCAAGGTAACATACTAAGTAACTCACTTCATTAACATAAACTATTCATTCAACAAATCATTTAGATAATAAGTCAACACTCTTCTTTAAAGTCATTTAGGACACGTTCAAGCATTTAGGGGACTTCACAGTCATATAGACTTAGGGAACTCACTTTAGCACCTTCAAAGCCTACTCGTGCCATGTGTAGATAGCATCCCATACTACTACCTACATGTTGTAGAACCTATCAAGTAACTAGAGTTCACACTAAGGGTATCAAGTTTTACATTTAAAGATCCAAGTGTCAAGAACACTCATAGCACAAATTTCCAAGAGATTCAATAACAAGGCTCGCCCAATATGTACATCATGTCTTCGCATCCAAGCACAAGCAAGTATCAAGAAGGGTCGACGCCCTGTATCAAGAAGGGTCAAAGCCCAATAATCAAGAGAACCAAGAACCATATTAAAAATGGCTTCCTAGTTCGTACTTAAAATGGACAACTTCCTTCTTAAGACGGACTAAAAATCCAGAGTCAAGATGGCAAATGATCCGAATCAAGAGGCATGCCAATAGTGACAAAGTCACAACCACAAGAAGGACAAGGTCCCAACAAGAGTGCCAAGGGATCAAACAATCCGTACAAGTGGGCGAGTTACACAAGCGTCTTTAACGTCTTAAAGAATACCAACACGACAATGCAAAGTGACAAGAGGTAACCAAGGTACCAAGATCAACTTTCAAATATTCCAGCAGTTAAAAGAGTGCAAGCACAAGTTTATACATAAACCTCAGTACTTTTACAAAGAAACAGTCCACACAACTTTGTGAGTTCAGACTGTAGACCAACCAACATTTCAAGGTCCTCAACTTGTTCACGAGTATATACAACCTTAAAAATACAATTACATAACTTCTTTAACTTCTATTAGCTCAGTAATGTTGACGTAAAATAGGATCATCATCACAAGTAAGCCTAGCATGTACAAATACAACTATGCTCCCAAAACAGTGAATCTGTCCAGCCTGGTACCTCAAGTTGCAAGTTATATTTGAAAAGAAAAACGGCAAAACTAGACTTTATAACCTTCATGAAAGATGTAACTACATCTCTTAAGGTTGCAAACAAACAAGAATAACCACAAAATACATTTTGTATAAAAAGATATATTCAAAACACTAACAGCTGATCATACAGGATTCCAATTTCCGAAATCTGGGCAGAACTTTCCCTATGTTGCGTCCTATATTTCGTATCCATAAAAGTTAAATTAGAGTTTTACATAAACATAAGAGTTGTAGGTATACGAGTTAGCTTTCCAAATCATATTTATTCATTGTAAACGAAGTTCTAGAGAACGAGATATGCATAAATTACTAAACACTACCCAACTCAGAAACAGATTTCATCACTTACATGTGTAAGGAATGCCATTGCCAAATCGATTTATATTCAACATAGCTTTTCATTTATCAAGAAGAGCACCTAAGTCTACCAAGTCAAGAGATGACATTCAGCAATATAAGGCACTTCACATTCCATCATCTTCATTCATAAGTTTTAAGAGAGAACATGTTTTCAATCACAACACCCTTGCATTTACAACATAATTACCTTTACTTTATTAGATTCTCATTCAACTCCTTCACATCACATTCACAACACAATATCATGGTAATACTCAATTATTCATACAATGCCTTTAAGGCCATGATCATAATACATTCAATAAGTAAACACCTCCACCATAAGTGGATCACACATCAATCTATCACAATCCTAAATCAACTTTACATTAACAATGAAGTTAGGTCAACT
>JAJOOR010086120.1:0-16988 GCA_036250505.1 Solanum acaule | reverse complement strand
CATTTACAACATAATTACCTTTACTTTATTAGATTCTCATTCAACTCCTTCACATCACATTCACAACACAATATCATGGTAATACTCAATTATTCATATAATGCCTTTAAGGCCATGATCATAATACATTCAATAAGTAAACACCTCCACCATAAGTGGATCACACATCAATCTATCACAATCCTAAATCAACTTTACATTAACAATGAAGTTAGGTCAACTTACCATTCTCCAAAGCCATAATCACCTTTACTAAATTCTACCACAATTCACCATAAGATAGGTGTAGATAACAATAGAAACCAATAAAACAATTCAATCTAAACATAATTCAATAATCATCATGAAGATTAATTCACAAAATGCCCATTCAAGGCTATGAACCCAATTACTCAATTCACTAACAATTCCACACAATTAGATATAGTTAATGGCATTAATCAACATCCCACAATAATCTAAACATAATTCTATTATCATCGAATAAAAATCAATATACCCACTTTATGGTGAAATTTAGGTAACTTGGAAAGACATGGGTTCATGGAATTTTCTTTCTTAAAAACCATCAACAAACATCAATAATAACATAAATCATCATTAAAAATCATTTAATGCAAGAACCCATGCTTAGAATCGAAATTTGGGTTTTTGTGTTTTTGGAAGAACTTTGAAATCATTTGGATTGAGCTCCTTGAAAGGAAGAATAATCAAGGATAAAGGATCCTCATACCTTAATCATCAAGAATCAAACGAAATTGAAGAAGAAATCAGTAGCCACCATCAACCCTAGCTCCATCTTTCACCTTGAGCTTCCATGGGGTTTTGAGAGAGGGAGGGTTTTGTTTTTGAGAAATATGAAGAATGAATTCTAAAATACCATTTTAAATGTTTTAATACCTTTTTAAAAAAATACATTAACCAAGCATCTTTACCACACGAAATACCATCAACACTCAAGACGATCACAACCGAACCCACGTTAGGCTCTAGTTACTCTAGTTTGTTTTTAGGGTCGTTACAACACTGACCAACATAGGAAAGTGGTTTTGGTATCTTGGGAGAAAATCTAATTGCTAAAGAATTTGGTGATTTAAAAGTTAAATGTTGTAGAAAGTGAAATGTCGCAATTGTGGGGAACTTAGTGTGTGGCAATTGGTTGAGAAAAAATGTGTGTTTTCGATGAAATTGATAAATTGAGTATATATGAAGGAAAACACATATATTTGGGACCATTAGACTCCAAAATAATTGTAGTTGGTTAATTTACTCTTTGACTTTAAATGGCACATAATTAGTCACCAGAAAATTTAAATGGGAATTTCACAGACACTACACTGACTTGCAAGCAGACACACTAAAAGTGTTTAGAAAGGAGTTGGCAAAAAAAATAATCTAAGAACCACATATATACCACACATGAATTGGAATATATTCAAGGAGATTTATGAATAGATAAAAGTACTAATAACACAAATACAAACTGAGGTAAGAAATAGAATAGAACAACTACAGTGTACAAAAAGAGCTCATGCATAGTTGTAGATAAGAGTGTTCATGGGTCAGTTATTGGTTTTGGTTCCGTTCTTCCGTTATTAATCATGAAAATAAAATCAAAAGACAAAGTGAGGAATAGAAAAACAAATTAATTAGCAAATAAGCACCTGCAACTTCACCTGTCATAATGTACTTTTTCCTTTAAATTTTAATTTTCACTAAAAGAGGAGAAATTGAAATGAAACTAGAAGAGCAAACAACTGAATCATGCCCCCAAATTAATTCCATAAAATCCCACAATATAATTTTTCTATCCCTTAAATTATTATCTAGACCGCCTTATTTCCACCATAAAACTGGCTAGTGATATTTTCTGATCTAGGCCTAGACTTGCAAGGCTTTAGGATACATCACTAGAGTGTCATGCCTGCTTACTTATAAACCCCATCATATAAAAGATATGTATATAATTCTACATTGCCTTTTTCCCACCAAACAATGACCTAGCCCGCTAGTGATATTGTCTGCTTTGAGCCTAAACCCACATGACTTTAAAACGCGTCACTAAAGTGTAAACTCTACGTACTTATCATGTGTTTTTCGGTGTGGACTTCTTATCCACACAAACACCCTCTCTTATGAATTCAACATACTTGTTGAGGTTTGTCCAACCATATAAAGTTGCCTAAGAATTTCCCTATCAGATGAGATTTGCCTAGACATAGCAAAGATGTTTGCTCCACCTTATCGAAATTTGTGGAAACTCAGTTGAACTTTAGCTCGCATCGACACAGCTGACACAAAAGTGACTCTAATACCATCTTTAACAGTCTATTCCACTAGTGATATTGTTCTATTTGGGCCTAGACTCACACAACTTTAAAAGACATTATTAAAGTATAAGATCTGCTTACTTATATACTTAACATCCATCTTGTTTTCTGTCGATATGAAACTTCTTATCCTATGTTAGGTGTAACACATACAACCTCCCTAATTTTCACTAACAAATTAAATCATTTTTAATTCTTGAATACTATATTCTTATAAATGATGTAGTAAAAACAAAATTAACAAGTGATTCAAAATAAAAGAAATATGGGCCTGATAGTTGGTCATACAAACCTGGACTCTATATAAAATAGAACAATTTGTTTGCAAAATAGAAGATTTTGCGCATTTTGAGCTACACTTACATTGGAAAATAGGCCTCAACAACTAGAAGCTCATCCAACACAGACTCAACAACTAATTGAAACATAAAGACCCTACATATTGTTTTTTCACCAACTCAACAACTAATTGAAATAAAATAAAAGAATCTGCATACTGTTTTTCAACCAATAATATACTCTGCATATTAACTAAATAAGGATTCAAATGGCTATTTTATCTCCAAGGAAACAAAACTTGACCTTTTTTCATATTCATCGAAGTTTTTGATCATGTAGTTTCTTCTTCTTCTTCTTCTTCTTCTTCTTCTTCTTCTTCTCCTTCTCCTTCTCCTTCTCCTTCTCCTTCTCCTTCCCTTTCCCCTTCCCCTACCCCTTCTTCTTCTCCTCCTTCTCCTTCTCATTCTCTTTCTCCTTCTCCTTCTCATTCTCCTGCCCCTTCCCCTTCTCCTTCTTCTCCCCCCTCCTCCTCCTCCTCTAGTTCATCACGATATCCTCCATATTGCTGCTGCCAGTGGAACAAATTCAATTGCCTACTAACTGATAATTCTCACATGTCATTCCAAAATGTAAAGATTTATAATTGACACAGAAAAGTTTCCAACATTTAGGACATGCCCTAATTGGATATCCCCGTTGATCATCAATCTGTTTACCCATACAATCCATAAAAGGGCAATCAATAACTAGTGACGAAGGTAGAACTTTCGTTAGTCGATTGACATCTCTTACTCGGATAAGAAAATCAATTGGCATTATTGAATCGATATCCAAAATTTCCTTGCAATCAGAAGTTGGACACTTTAAAGCAACCTCATGGATATCCTTATTGATTTTTTTACCTATATAATTTTGTATGCATTCTTCACAGTAACGATGATTGCAACTGGTGCCCCACATCATTGTGTTTGGCAGCGGAAACACATTTTTACAGATTTCACAAAAAGTACATGAAGATTCCCCCTTTTCAGTAATACTATTCTTTAGGTTAAGTGAATCTAGAATAACATAATACTCAATTTCTACAAGTTTCTTACCAACACCATTATTAGAGCTTGATTCCAAGTTCTTATCGGATTGAAATTGGGCTGAGTAAAATAGAAACTTTTGCAACTCGATATCATCATCTCCACTCTCGTAACCGTTGTTATTTTCAGTGATAACCATTTCAATTTGATCGGAATTCACGATTTGCAAATCAGTTGATTCCATGTCAACTTGATTGGAATTCACTATATTTTTTTGGATATGATCGGGCGCGTGACTCTGCCGTCAGTGAAACCCTATATTTCTTTCCAGTATATGCATATATGTTGTATATATACTGCCTTTTCAGGTTCTTGAATTTATTTTACTTTTGAGGGTTTAGAATTAATTTGGATTATATCAAATTTAAAATATATTAATACAATATGCGCGATTTGGTATGATGTGTTGAAAAACGTGTTAGCCAAGTGAAACAGTCAATAAGATCATGCCACGTGTTGAAAGGGATACAACATGTGTAGTCAAATCAAACACGTATGAAAGCATGCCTCGTGTACAATTGACTTGTTTCAAACATTAAAAAACGTAAACTAAAATTTGATTGGTTGAAAAAGATCACCCTAATCACAATTCTTCCCACTCAAAAGAATTGGCATGTTCAAACCAATCAAATATCATCATGTCAACTTCAGTCTAATCGATCGAACAAAAAGTGTCCTCATCACAATTGTTCCGTCCCAGCACAAGTGACATGTTTTATTTAATCAAATATAATTATAGCAACCAAAAATATGGTAAAAAAAAGTTGTCCCAATCATATAGGTTTCATACTAGCAGAAATGACACGTTCTAGCTAATCAAATATTGTCATGAGAGTTTCAATTTGATTGGTCAAGAAAGAATTGGCTCACCCTTGAATCCGGTCACACTCAATAGTCACCTAGTTGGGGTCTATCAATAGTCGCCTGAAGATGTGATACACTCAAATTACACCTCCCTAAAGAAGTATAAGTGATCGTTAACAAGTAAAGAACCCAACTTGTACGTTGGGGTCGATCCCACGAGGAATATGGTTTAGACTTAAACTTAACTGATGATTATATTCGTTCCGTTAATGTATTTCCGAAAACAAGTAATTAAAGGGGGGGGGATATGTGAAACAAATTTAGGAAATTATGTAAATATTCAGTGAGCAAGATTCAAACTTTAGTTGTTATCAAGATGATAAAGTAACTAGGGTGTACGTGTTCCCCATAAGCTCATAACGCTAAAATCCTAGTAATAACAATCTTTTCCTAGTGTATTACATGCAAAGTGATAAGTTAGGTATCTCTAATTCCTTGGTCCGGCAACTAGAGAATTTCACCCCGCACCTTGGTTCGGCTATGTGTGTATAATTTACTAACCCTTACCTTTACCTCATATTAGACATCACATCAATGTATGACTTAGTTTTCACCCTCGCACCAATCGACATTAGACTATTAGATAGTATCACACTATATCTATATTGATAATTCTTTTCTTATTAACTACCTCCTTGGTCTGGCAAGTAGCAACAAGGCGAGTTCTAACGTTTGCAACCGCTAAAAAGACTTCTAAAGGAAAGAATAATCAATGCATGCAATAACACTATTCAAGAATTACTTAATTACTATTCATACTTTGTTAATCGCTCATGCTTCCCACCACCCTATTAATGGATTTAGTTACCCATAGTAGCAAGAACAAAATTCATATTTTTAGATGAAGAAATCATGAACTTACCTAATGAGAAGAATAAACCCAGAATCTCAACTTGAATTTCAAAGTCAAAATCTTCAAAATGAACTTAGGAAATCAAGAATTGCTAAAATTGCAAGTTAATCTCCCAAGACAAAAACTAGAACAAAAGTAATAAAGTCTAACCCCCAAAAATGAGGTTTACATGCCTTATATATAGAAAAATAAGTTCTAACTAAAAAGGAAACGAAATAAGGATATAATGTTTCAGGACGTTGTTTCGATCGACGATACTGACCTACGGACCGTGGATTGATCTGCGGTTCGTAGGTCCCTTCTGTGACTCAGGACTTGGGAAAATTTCTAACTTCAAAATCTTCAAATCTCTGAACCAAATGACGGATCACCAGTATAGACCGTGGATTGATCTACGGTCTGTAGATCGTCCTCCGTAGCTCCATACTTAGAATCTTCAAAATCAGGTACTGGAACCCTTCTCTGAATCATTTGACGGATCAACAGTACGATCCGTTGATCAATCTATGGTCCGTAGATTGCAACCGTGGTTCCCCACTTAGTCAAGAATTCCCTGATCTTCCTCCATGCCTTGCTAGTCCATCTACGATCATCATCTATGGAACGTGAATGGACCTATGGTCCGTGAATCACATTCGTAGATGGACTTTTCTGTACATTCCTCAGCTATGTCTCTCAACTTTCGCGTACGAACTTATTCCCTGAAAACATGATAAAAACACATTAATACTAATACAAAATGGCCCTAGACACACACAACTCTTTAAGTGAAGTGTATTAAAAATACCGTAAACTCACCGTATATCAACACCCTCAACTTAAATTCGTTGTTTGTCCTCAAGCGACGCACTAAGACTCTAAACGACATTTGTATAGAAGCAAGCAATTCAAGCACAAGCAATCACATGGACCTCTACCCCGACTCTTTTTTTGAGTGCAAATCTTTTCTCTCAGAATCAACAAGCTAACTTGTACGGATCCAAACATAACAAAGATCGACCAACCAACACACAACATACACTGTTTTACTATCAGCAAGGTACCAACTTTCCGACAATGTAATTAGTGCTCTTACTTCATACGAAATCCCTTTTTCACACAATGAATATGATTTTGAGTACAAGGATTCATTCAACACTCACACTCAGAAGTAACTTCAAGTATAGTTAGTGCTCAATACCATAGGCTTGCCCTTATTTTCACTGCTTAGACTCTCCAAGCTAGTTTCTAGGATCACTATAGGACTTTCTTGGCTTGTAACGTAGACTCAGGGTCAAGTGTGATACATTTGGATACTCTTTAGTGACTTTCTGCCCTCCTTGACATTACATTAGGCTTTCTACCTCTTTTTGCCCTATTCTTGACATCCTACCATTTTACCTTCTTTCCCTTGATTCTCTTCAACCATGGATGTGACTTTAGACTTTGTAACTCTTTATTTTTTCACTTTCTTCTTTTTCTTGAGTTTATTCTTTTCTTTCGCTTTCAACACTTTTGTTCGCCTTCTTTTGCACAAAGTCACATTCTCTCATCTCTTTTCCTCTTTCTCTATTTTTTTTTCAACACCAAACTCTTTTCATACTCACTTTTCTTTTGGTTTCCTCTTTCATAGCCACCCTCAACTTATGGATTTTTCATTGGTTGAGGTGCACAACACCCGATGTCGGATCAGGATCAAGATTGAGGTCACCCTTTTTTTTACATTAGCCACCCTCAACTTAGGCTTTTGGCGTAAGCATTTGGATCAAAGGGAGCATTTATTTATTTTGGTTGGATTCTTTTTAGGCAATTTGTGGACTTATCAGAACAAGGGCCTATGATCATTTCCTAGACTCTACAATAGATTGTCTTAGCAGGACTAACCGGGCAAGTTCTAGATCGGCACAAAAACGGTTTGAACAATTGACTATTCTCACACACTCTTGGCACATAGTTTCATTATCAGATTATCAGATTACCCAGTTCAAGTTGTAGCTTAAGTTATTTCATCAAATTAGTTCATTATCATGTCAGACTCAGAGCCAACACAGTCAACTCGTTCTAGCCTACAGATTTTAGCACATATCACATATTTTGGACATGTATCATTTTTTCAATAAACTTTTTCCATCATGCTTCATTCTTTCTCTTGCTTCTACACATACAATCCTAACATATGCCGGTTCAACAAAAATTAAGCAGTCTCTTGAGGAAAAGAACACAGGCAAGAAAACCCCAGGAGAGGATTATAAGTTGGGTTACTCAGACTTCACCCTATCAGTCACGATCCATTTACCCCACCCCCAATAAAAATAGGTGCAATTGTCCCCAATGAACAAAAAAACAGTAAAAAGTAATGGACTGGGTGAAGCAAACCTGTGGCGCATAGCGCCGGTGAGCTATTAACAAGCTGGTGGGTTCGGTTTCCCGGAGCTCGCTGGAACAACACTTGGGTCACCCTCAGTAGTGCCCACATCATCTAGCCTAGCACCCATAGTAGTGCTCTCTATCACTCCAACCGCACCATTAGTGGTGCTCACATCATCCCTCTCAACATTCAAAAACTCTACAACGGGCACAAAACTAGACGCACCAGCAACACTCTCACACATCCTCTGCTGGCGCACCTCCTCATCCACTATAGAAGCTTTTCTAGCCTGGTCGGTCTGGTGGCATTCCCGTTTCTTTGCTATTGCATCATCAGTAGTGTCTGAAATGCGACTAGAGCGAGGCCTGTTTCCATGAGCATGGGTGGCTCAGGCTATGCATCTGTATCCTCTATGAATAGAACATCGAGTACGGTATCATCAACCAATGTAGTGGGTGCAGACTCTGGCTCATATGTGGGCGTAGCAAGGATGGAATCAATGTTGGCCTGGAGACTGTCCATCTCAGTTCGGATGGAGAAAAAACCTGTGACAGGGGCTGGCCGTGCGAGTACTCTCAACTCGAAGGCATCCAGGTGCTTATGAACGACCTGAACCTTCTGATCCACCATGGTTGCCATCCTCTTCCCCATCTTAGCCTCGGACTCTGCAATGGACTTCTGCATCAATGGCTTCACATGGTGAAGTAGTGTGGTCATCTGCGTCTCAAATTTCTAAACTCGAGCTAACGGCACAACAGATGGTCCATAAGGCAGGGTGGCTCTAAATGAGATGGGGGCCTGTGTAGCGGCCTGAGAAGAGGAGGTCGGGGCATCATCAGTGTGGGCTGGAGGGCCAGGCTCATCGTCTTGCATCTACTCCACATTATCTACTAAATCAGTACCCAATGGCACATCGATCCGTGACCCTTTGCGAGCTGCTGCCACATTTGCCTAGTCCCGAATCAGGACAATATCTAGGATCCCCGTTGCCTCTATCAATTTGTCACAATGTCAAATCGGCACTCCTGAGTCCCTACATAGCTGAAAATGAGGCACGGAAAAGGGTAAGTAGTGGAGGTCTTGAACGCTCTCTCATGAATCTCTGCCAGCAGCATGCGGGTGAAGTCAATCTCAAACCCAGCTACTAATACTGCCACCATTAGTGCTCTGTCCCATGTAAGTGCATTGTCGGCCTTTGTGGGCGACACTCTTTTCTGCACCAGCAACAAAAAAACTTGGCCACCAAATTCAAGGTGGCCTTCTGAATACCCAAACGTGATGAGCTAACCCACTCCACACACTCTCCATCTGCAGCTATGTGCCTGGCCAACTACAGTAAGATAGCCTCCCTCTGTTCGGCATTACGCGTGAAGGCTCTACTCCTCATAATATCCATCTGTTTGGCTCTTCAGCCACCGAATCAGGGTAGTAGTTTCGTGGCACCGGGACTTCTCCCAAACTTATAGCCTTTTCAGACGAGGCAGCTTGGCCATATGAACCTGTGCCTGTGGCGGATCTAGAACCGGAGCTGGAAGCATGGTCGGGCTCCGAGCCAGAAGCAGGGGCAGACTTTGAGCCGAAAGTAGAACTAGCCTCATAACCGGAAGTAGAACCAGCCGATGACCCGATCAGTGTGATCTCCTCATCAGACTAGGAGACAGTGAGTACGTCGGTGACCACCTACCGGGATGTATTCCGGGAAGACCGAGGTTAGTAGGAGATGTCCTCGTGGCCGGTGGGAACATATGCTGGATCATTTTCCTCGTCCGTGTCTTCATCAATCAGCCTGAAAGTAGGCGCCACCGATTTTGATTTACCCCTTTTGGATTAGGTCACTTGCTTATTAGGCGCTATGGTACCTGTGGATGTCGAATTAGTACCAAAATAGATCCATAACACACTCGAAAAGATTTTAGAACTAAGAAGGAACAAAAATAAAAATAAAAATAAAAATCCAGACAGTGGCTTCAGTGGTCACCTATGGTGGGCATCTATGGTCCGTAGGCTGACCTACCGTCCGTGAATCCCCTCAGTAGATCAGAGGTCCCAAAAGGTCAGGCTTTGATGGGAACCACGGATGTGCAGAACGGTCCGTAGATCGATCTACGGACTGTAGTCCACCTCTGTGGTTTCATACTTAGTGGAATTTGCCATATGCTCCCATCCACGGACCTAATCTACGATCCGTAGATTGACCTACGGTCCGTAGACGGGGTCTCGTGGTTTGAGTCTGTGCCAAGTAACATACATGCTTCAATTTGAAGCCCAATTTTACCAAATTCAACAATATCACCCAGTCTAATCATGCATTTCAACATAAGTTATGCTAGTTCGTCATTCTAAGGGTTCTAATTACTAAATTCACAGGAATTGCATACAAAACTAGGAACCGTAAGTCGAAACTTTGCATTTGGACTCTTATTACACTGATTTTATACATTATAAAGACACACAATCACTATTTATCATCCCAAGGGTGTTTGTAGTTTTATTTTAGCATGCATTTACATACAACAACTACCCAAGGTCAAGACCCAATTTCGGACCTTCTATAGTCACCTACTGAATCAATATTCAAAGTGCAGGGAAAGTCAATTACCTTACAAGCAACGGGAATGGGGTGATTTGTGTGATGAATTTGTGCTTTCAACACCACCAACTCGCCTTTTTGCACCGAACCCCAACACTGAAACTTTGAAAAATGGGGGATGAGAGGATTTGGGGAAAAGGAGAGTAATTTGGGAATATGGGGGATGAATGTGGGGTGATTAATGGTGGTATTATGCTAGTATGGAGTGATTTAAGGTATTGAGAAACGGTAAGGAGGGAAATGAGGGTTGTGGGAATGATTTGAAAAACAAAAGGATTTTATTTAAAAGAAGCCCGAGTCGGGTCGGGCAGACTAGGGTTTTGGACCCACGAGACCCCGTCTACGGTCCGTGGGTCGATCTACGGTCCTTAGATGGGTACGGTAGATCACATTTATACTTAGATTATTTAGAGAACTTACCTGGGATCTACGAACGCCATTCGCGGTCCGCCGGTGGGGTCCATAGACCTCTGCACCACACCTTTTTCTGAAGATTTTTCTTTGCGCTCCTGCACATGTAGCAACCATTAGGCCTTTGTTTTTACATTTTTTGGACACTTTTTAGACACGAACCCTATGCTATATCTAGCAAACACTAAAACAAAAATAAAACACCAATCTAAATGAGTACAAAGAAGAACTAAACAAAGAAAACTACTAAATGGAAAACAAGAACTTATTGTTGGCTAGATTTTACATCTTGGGTTGCCTCCCAAGCAGCACTTGATTTAACGTCGCGGCACGACGTAGGCCTATTGATTACTCAGACTTCATCACGATAGTAGGCCACAACAACTACTTGCACACTTTCCGCGTTTCCCAGATAGATCTTGATCCTTTTCCCGTTTACCATGAATCTTGTTTCTTCACTTTTCTCAAGCTCAACCGCTCCATGGGGGAGCACTTTTGTGAACAAAAATGGCCCGGTCCATTTGGACTTGAGGTTGCCCGGAAACAAGCGCAACCTAGAGTTGAATAGAAGCACAAGATCACCCACTACAAATTCTCACTTTTCAATTCTTTGATCATGATACCTCTTCATCTTTTCTTTGTACAAGGCTGAACTTTCATAAGATTTTAGGCGAAACTCATCAAGCATATTCAAGTTATTCATTCTCTGATTAGATGCGGTGCCCCAATCCAAATTTAGCTTCTTCATCGCCCACATAGCCTTATTCTTTAGCTCTATTGGTAAATGGTAAGACTTCCTATATACAAGTTGGTAAGGAGACATACCTATGGGAGTCTTGTATGCAGTGCGATAGGCCCATAGAACATCATCAAGCTTCCTTGACAAATCCGTTCTATTTGCATACACAGTCTTCGCCAAAATTTGTTTGATCTCTCTGTTGGACACTTCAACTTGCCCACTAGTCTGCGGATGATAAGGAGTGGCAACATTGTGGTGGACACCATATTTCTCAAGTAGCGCCTTGAACAACTTATTACAAAAGTGGGAACCTCCATCATTGATAATCGCCCTAGGTGTACCAAATCTGGAGAAGATATTCTTTTTAAGAATGCGGTGACACTTTTACCTTCATTGTTGGGGAGCGCAACTGCTGCTACCCACTTCGACACATAATCAACCGCAACAAAAATATACTTCATCCCATGTGAACTCACAAACGGACCCATAAAATCAATGCCCCATACATCAAACAACTCTATCACCAAGATAGGATTCATAGGAAGCTCTTGCCTCTTTGAAATCCCTCCTTCTATTTGGCAATGGTCAAAAGACTTGGAGAAATCATGAGCATCTTGGTGGATGGTAGGCCAGTAGTACCTACACTGCAAAAAATTTATGCGCAGTCCGAATACCACTATGATGCCCACCAATAGGTGATAAATGACATGTCTCAAGTACACTCAACATCTCAACCTCGGGCACACAGCGACGAATAATCCCATCAGCACAACTCCGATACAAGTAAGGCTCATCCCAAAAGAATTTCTTCAAATCATGCATAAACTTTTTCCTTTGGTGAAAAGACAAATCCGGGGGCACCAAATCGCTTGCCAAATAATTAGCGTAGTCTGCGAACCAAGAAATCAGATCATGATTAGCAGTCAATACCTGTTCATCTAGAAATGCATCATTAATTTCAGCCCTAACACCAAGCTTTACCATAACCTCTTTCTCTAATCTGGACAACTGATCGGCAACTTGATTTTGAGTCCCCTTTCTATCTTTCACCATAAAATCAAATTCTTGCAACAACAATACCCATCTAATAAACCTCGGTTTTGCATCCTTCTTCGCCATCAAATACCTCAATGCAGAATGGTCAGTATGCACTATGACCTTAGTACCAAGCAAGTAGGATCGAAATTTCTCGAATGCGACAACCACCGCAAGAAGCTCTTATTCAGTCACAGTATAATTCTTCTGGGCCACATTTAGAACTTTGCTAGCATAGTAAATATGATGGAGGATTTTCTCTCGCCTCTGTCCCAATACCACACCAAGCACCACTCCACTTAAATCGCACATTACCTCAAACGGTTGTCCACAATCCGGTGAAATAATGATAGGTGCAGTAACCAACTTCTCCTTCAACTCTCCAAATGCTCTCAGACAAACATTATCAAAATCAAACTTATACTCCTTTTCGAGCAGTTTGCACAATGGATGTGCAATTTTAGAGAAGTCCTTGATGAACCTCTTATAGAAACGTGCATGACCAAGAAAACTTCTAATACCTTTTACAGAGATAGGCGGTGTAAGCTTTTCTATTACCTCTACTTTTGCTCTATCAACCTCAATGCCCTTCTCAGAAATCCGATGACCCAGAACTATCCCTTCTTTCACCATAAAGTGGCACTTCTCCCAATTTGGCGCTAGATTGCAGTCTTCACACCTTTTAAGAACCTCAACTAAATGATCCAAACATTGATGAAAAGAGTCACCTACCATAGAGAAATCATCCATAAATACCTCAATAGTGTCCTCCGCCAAATCAGAGAATATTGACATCATACAACGTTCGAAGGTCGCTGGAGCATTTCACAACCCAATGACATCCGTTTGAAGGTGAAAGTCACAAAAGGGCAAGTGAATGTGGTCTTCTCTTAGTCTTCTGGGGCTATAGAAATTTGATTGTAGCCAGAATAACCATCAAGAAAACAATACCAACCCTTACCTGCAAGTCTATGCAACATCTAATCCATGAATGACATAGGGAAATGGTCCATTTTTGTCCAAGCATTTAGCTTTCGGTAGTCCATACAGACTCTCCATCTAGTCACAGGCCGCATCAGAACAAGCTCGTTTCTCTCATTAGGAACCACAGTAATCCCACCTTTCTTAGGCACACATTGAACATGACACACCCAACTACTATGTGCATTAGGATAGATAACTCCGGCATCCAACTACTTGATGACCTCTTTCTTAACTACCTCTTGCATAGGCAGATTTAACCTTCTTTGGTTTTCAATACTAGGCTTGTGATCTGGCATGAGTTGGATTTTATGAGAAGATATACCAGGAGGGATCCTAATAATGTCCGCAATAGTCCAACCAATAGCTCGCTTGAACCTCTTTAACACAGAAACCAAACACTCTACTTGTCGCCCATTCAAATCTGCCGCAATGATGACTGGTGAAGTATCACCTTTTCCCAAGAATACGTACCTCAAATGTGATGGTAGAGCCTTAAGCTCCAATTTCGGCTCCTCCTCAACAGACAGTCTTGCGGGTGGGGACTCACGATTTTTCATGTCTAACTCCAACTTTTTTGGTTTCGAACAATATTCGTACCTATCAAGTGTGGCGACCAACTCATCATACTCTTCAATACCATCAGTCTTATGGTTCATCATGACCGCTGCTAGTGCCTCAACACCCAGTCTCTCTTCAATCTGCACCTCAGACCCACTCTCAACTCTATATGTTAGTGCAAATACCGATTGGAGCTCACTACTCTGCTTCATAGACCTACATATATTGAAAGTTGCCTCTTCATTATTCAGTCTGAACTTCAGCTGCCCCTTTTCCATATCAACTACGGTGCACCCAGTGGCAAGGAATGGTCTCCCAAGAAGAACCTTAATATCAACCTCACAGTCAAGAATCACAAAATCCGCCGGAAAGATGACGACTCCACTTTCACTAGTACATTAGGGAGCACACCAATGGGCCTCTTCACAGTTCTATCGGCCATGAGCAACCACATCGCAGTCGGTTTTGGATGTCCTAGACCCAACTTCTTGTAAATAGACAGTGGCATCAGATTAATGCTAGCACCAAGATCACACAACGCCTTAGCAAAATGCAATAACCCGATGGTACATAGAATAGTGAAGGCACCAGGATCTTCCTTTTTCTGCACAAGGGATCTTGTAGCAATAACACTACACTGTTGCAATCTATCATCATCTTCGAAGCTCACTACCTTCTTATTTGTCACTATATCTTTCATAAATTTTGCATACCCAGGCATTTGCTCCAAAGCTTCTATCAACGGAACATTGATTGAGAGCTGTTTCAACATGCTAATAAACCTGTGTTATTTGCCTTCCTCAGTCTTCTTCACTAACCTCTGTGGGAAGGGAGGTGGAGGTCTAGGTATGGGGACAACTTTCTGAGTTAACTCCACTTCTTTCTCTATCGCATTCTCAGACTCTCCACTTACCTCTACCACATCATCATCTTTACTAGTCTCAATTTCCTCCCCAGACGGCATAGGTGGATCAATGGTTTTCTTCCCCCCTCGAGTAGTGACTGCCATACTATGCCCATCATTCTTTGGATTCTAGATGGTGTTGTTAGGAAGAGTGTCAAGTTGACGTGGATTTACTATAGTTGACAACTGAGTCATCTGGTGCTCAAGATGCTTGATTGACGCTGCATGGGCATCAACTTTTTTACCAATAAAAGACAAGTCATTTCTCATCTCCTTCACATTCTGATCAGTTGCATCAAACCTCCTCATCTTCTTCTGAATCATATCCTCAATATGTGACATATCACTTCCAGCTTCCCTAGGACTAGATTGCCAATTTTGAGGGGGAACATAAGGTCCAACCCGATCACTTCTGTTGCCATAGTTGTTCCGGTTGTAGTTGTTGTCGCGATTGAAGTACCCATCATGGACATATTTACCCTCTCGGTTGAGTTGCCATAGTTTCGACCTTGGTTTCCTTGACCTTGGCGCCAATTATCCTTATTGGAACCTTGGGCGTTTGCTCGGAAACCCCCCGTCTGATCATTCACCGCATAAGTATCCTCTTGATAGTAACACTCCTCAACTGGTGGTGGATTCCTAGTCAAATAATTCACAACATTTACCTTCTACGCACCTCCGCTCACATGCTTAAAAACCAACCCTAGTTCAGTCCTCATCTGAGCCATCTCCTCACGAATCTCATCTGCAGACTAGTTGTTTGTAGTTTGAATGGAAAATGTGTCTCTCCCAGTATCTAACTTTCTAGTGCTCTAAGCTTTATTGTTTCGAGAGATCTTCTCCAGTTTCTCCGCAATCTGCTTAAAAGTGCACGCACCATATGAACCTCCAGCAATAGTATCAAACAGTTCCTTACTGTTGTCATCCTGACCTCGGTAGAAATATTCCTTCAGCGACTCATCATCAATACGGTGATTCAAAATACCTCGTATGAAAGCAGTAAACCTGTCCCAAGAACTACTCACGGACTCTCCAGGTAGTGCTACAAAATTGTTGAGTTTATCTTTGTGTTCAGCTTCTTGGACACTGGAAAGAATCTTACTAAGAACGCATCTCTCAAATGGTTCCATGTGTAGATTGAATTATAAGGAAGCTCATTAAACCACACAACAGCATCACCGGTCAATGATAGAGGGAATACTCGCAATCCAATGACATCCATGTCCAATTCCGGTTGACCCACACAACTTTTGCAAACACTCCTTAGCTTGGTTATGTGAGCATGTGGATCGTCCGATGCCACACCCGAAAACAAGCCCCTCGCTGTAAGCATTTGCATCAAACTGCTAGTCACCACAAATGTATGCCTCGGTGGTAGAGGAAGTAGGACAAGAGGTCTGTCAGAATCAACAGTATTAAAGTTGACCCTATAGTTTTTATGCAATCTTATCCCTGGTTGATCCTGTACCCTCACTGCATTTATCAAAAGATTCTCAGCTTGAATCTAATTATTCTCATAACCAACCCTTTGAGGTTGCAACCCAACACCATCACCTACTTCTTCTCTGATAGGATTAGCTGGCACTCCTTGATTATTCATTCTCTGCAAAGTTCAGTTCAGTTCTGGATCGTAGGGAGTAAGTGGTTCTCCTTGACTCTGTGTACTTGGCATACACTAGAGTAAGACACCTGAGAGAGACATAAACAAAAGAAAAAGTAAAATTAGGAAATATTTGACTAAAGTTCAATAATGTAGTTAAACTAAATCTAAAAGGCTTATTCCCCGGCAACGGCGCCAAAATTTGATACGCTCAAATTACACCTCCCTAAAGAAGTATAAGCGATAGTTATCAAGTAAAGAACCCAACTTATAGGTTGGGGTCGATCCCACGAGAAATATGATTTAGACTTAAACTTAACTGAGATTATATTCATCTAGTCAATGTATTTCCGAAAACAAGTACTTAAAGGGGGGGGGGGGGGATTTGTGAAAGAAATTCAAGAAA
>JAJOOR010086116.1:0-24829 GCA_036250505.1 Solanum acaule | reverse complement strand
AGCAACTTCAAGAGCCGAAGATTTAGTGTTTGTACATTATAATCTCCGGTTGTTGTCTCGCAAGAAAGAGAAATATATAAATGGGCCAAGCAAATATTGTGATGTTGGTATGTCTATATTTTCTTTATTATTTTCTTCAATTATTTAGTTTAAATGATGTTTTTTTTCTTTTTATATAAAATCTTCTAATATATTTGTTGTTTTTAATTTATTTTAGGTGGAGATCGGTTTGATATTGATGAGACAACTAATGATCTAACCGAGCTTTCAATAGATGAACCTCAAATTGAAGGTGTGATATTTGAGGAAGAGTTTGAAGATTTGGAAGAAGTTGAAGAAGATGTGGAAGAGATAGCTAACTTAATTAAATAACTTGATAATTGACAATATTTTGTTGTTATGTTAATTTTAAGTTATGGATTAAGTTGAGACGATCTCTTGATTTTTGTATGTTTTACACTTTTACTTGGTGTATTGAATATTGATTAGTAATTATGAATATCTAAATTGTGGATAAATATCTTTGTGTATATCTTAAATTTTAATAATTGCAGTATTTTCACTTTCACTTTGTTTCAAGAATTACTATCCATGTTCTAAGATTAGTTTTTCATTTCAATTTTTATTGATTCTTTTAGTTATATTTATTCTATTGTAATTTGTAAATGCTTTTAATGTTTAGTTTCTATTGTTGCGTCTTTATAGGAAGAATGGAAGAGTAATCTCATCTTGAAGAATGGAAGATTGAATTCTACAAAATACATGTAAGTTTATCACAATATATCTCTCAAATTTAGAATGTCTTCATAACTATATTTTTATAATATTGAAAAATTTTAACCATATCCCCGCACCTGTATCCATACTTGGATTCGCACTCATGAATCTTAAAATTTGGATTTTGCCGAATCCAACTCTCGGATTCGCATCCGTCTCGGATACCCGCACCCGAGTCCGAGCAACTTAGAATGAGAGTGCTTATGTTGATGGTCTGCTGTTCTAAGTTTGTCTCTCGTTTCCTTTTCTGGTCGATCAGCCCACTCTTTATTTAAATCTTGATTTAGAAAGTCACAGATAAGTGATTGGGCATTTTGGGAAGAAAGGATAAGATGACAGGTTTTGTGAAGTGTTGAAAGCTATGTCTCAAGCAATGATTAATTGATTTTCCTAGAGAAAACACCACAAATGGTCTTGAACTATTGGAGTAGGTTTAAAATAGTTGTTTAACTATATATTTACCGGATTTAGTCCTTTAAGTATCCCAAATCTTATCAGGTTTGGTCTTTTAACTATACAGTTACCGAATTTAGTCCTTTAACAATCCCAAATCTTATCAGGTTTGGTCCCTTAACTATATATTTACCGGATTTAGTCCTTTAACAATCCCAAATCTTATGAGGTTTGGTCCCTTAATTATACACTTACCGGATTTAGTCCTTTAACAATCCCAAATCTTATGTAAATAGCTGATAAATGACTAAATCCGGTAAATGTATAGTTAAGGGACTATTTTAGACCTACTCCAATAGTCCAGGGACCATTTATGGCATTTTCTTTCTTGTGTGCATATTAAGATTTAGATTTCACCATCAGCAACTTGACACTTGGTTGAAGGCCTCGGAGTTTCTACAGTAAGTGATCTTTGTATCTTTTACCTTAGTTCAATGTTTATAAATTAACATTTATTGATTGTGCAAGCGTGTTCCTTCAACTAGTGATGTAGAATGTTGATAGGAGCAAGGATAGGATTAACAACAAAATAGAAAGCATATAACGAGAATTTAGAGAATAACCAACTTTAGTGCATAAAGTAGAACATTTATTTATGATTATTTAATCTATAAGAATACCCTCAAGTAGAAGAATTCTACTTATGAACACACTTTCACAAGTTGAAAAGCAATAACTAGAAATGAAGGAATTGTTTTAAAAGATTTAACTTCAAAATGGGAACCAAGTGATCGGAGTGGAAAATGGCTAAAGTTGAAGCCTGATTATGTTTGACCTGGCTCTGATTTGGATGTTCTTATCATCGGTGCTTTATCTAAGGTTTCTGTTTGTCTTTTGTGCCAAGTAACCTCTTGTTCTGGGCTAACTTTACATCATCAACAGGAGGCTACTATGGTTCTGGGCAACATGGAGGAGAGGTGGAGGATTCCACCTGCTAGTTAGGAGCTGTTTTTGTTTTTTTTTTCTTTTTTCTCAATTCTTTTTTCAAAACAGCATTTGATTATGCCTTGGACTGATTTTCTCAAGTTTGAGAAAGTGGTATTGGCCAGTTTTTCAAGTGAAAAATCTTTTCCACTCGCAAAATTTCCACTCTTTATCAAGTTAAATGCATGTCCAAACACAACTTCTCCAAATAAACCTTTTCAATTTAACTTCAAATACTAATTCTTTTTTCAAATATCACTTTTTTTTACATCCAAATGCTTACTTAATTTGTTTGCCCACTTATTTGCTTAAATTTGTTATGAGTTTAACTCTAAATTTTCCAATGGATATTAGGTAGCTCAATTTCTGGTGGGTCTTGCTGAGCCTCCGGCTCCAAATACAGCTCCCAGAAGGTATATATATGTTTTTGATGATCTTGTAAATGAAAGAATCAGCATATTATGTCAATTTTTTTAATTATCTTCATACCTCCTGTGATGTGTGCTTCTAAATTTTACAATTTCTAGAATTTCGGTGAACGCTAGCCCTTTGAGCAACATATGCAAAGAGCTCATTTGAAGACTTGATCGAAAAATTAGTCTGTTGAAGTTGAATATGTGTTTGAGTATTTATAGTTTTTTGATGATTTGCAAATGGAACAAGAGTTTTTGGAGAACCTCCTTGAAAAGAACCTGCAAACCACAACTACAAAAAACAGTGTTTGCCTATAAAGTTTCAAAGAACTTAAACAAATACCTACTTGATATTTTTTTCACAAGTTTTGTAAAAACAATTTCCTTGAAAGAACACCAGATGTTCCAAATTGGAACCATGTTTGGTCGGGAGGTAATGTTTAGGTCAATTTGTCTATGTACCAATATGTACTCTAGCTAAGATATCTATTCTTTCAATCTATTTTTTGAGTTGTTTGCTATTCCCAAGTATAGCAATTCATAAACTGAAAGGTTGCACAGACTTAAGCAAATGCTAACTTGACCATGTTTCTCTGTTAATTTTAATCGAGGGTCATTTGCATTTTAAAGAACAAAACGTGTCTAAAAAGAAATATATGAAAGGGTTGTTTCCTTTTGCTTAGTTAGACCTATTAAATGTTCCACATTGGAGGAGTTAAACGTGTGTCTTCTTATATGGTCTGGGGCAATCCTCAACTAGCTTTTGAGGTTGAGTTACAGGTAAGATTTATTTTGTTAACATCCCTATTATTGGTTTACCTAATGTCGAGTCCTTATTTTCAACACACTTAGATGTTTAGTGATTGGAGTACTTTAAGTGTTCCACATTGGTTGAGGGAATGACTTGTTCTCCCATTACATAGCTTGATAGTCGTGGACAATTCTCACCTTATGAGCTAGGCCAAATCCGAAATTCAAATTACAAGTTCAACTAATTCTACTAGCAAGTCACAAATAGCTAGAAACTTAGAAACTGTCCAGCTGCCAAAGCATGTGCCCGGCACACGTAGACAACCTTCAAATCTGGCGCCAAATGCTCACTCTGGCGCCCAGCTTCGTGCCTTGCCCACATGCCTACTTTGTGGGAAGGTTTTTCCCCACACAACTTGCCATTGGTGCCCAATCTCCTTAGATGTATGCCTTGCCCAGCTCATAGCCCACAAACTTGTCTAAGCCATGATCAAGCAACAATCATAGCCTTGTCTTGCCTTAGCCTGTCCTGCCCTTGTCATGCCTTAGCCATTCCACTGCTAAGGCCTTGCCTCAAGTAAACTTGATCTTAATTAACGTCATTGAGTCATGACTAGGTTTATCATTAAACCCCTAGACATGCCAGAGCCACCTGAACCATCAAGCTCAGAGTCTAACAGGTCCTTATGGATACCTCTGACTTGTGAGATCCAATAGATCTAAATCATAAGGGCCCTCATGGGTGCTGGGGTTAAGTTTCAATCTTTGTTCCCTTTATTAGGTCAAATTCCTAGTTTACTATTTTAGGAACTTGGTAAAAAATCTCCAATATAGACACTTGATTCTCATGATTCTATGGTTAAAATACAACCAAAATTTGAATATGATCATCCACCGGTGCTATAGATTAGTTATGTCAATGATATGGGTTGATATCATTGGTTGGGGAATGGATTGGTGGTCTCGTTATATGGACTTGGGCAATCCTCCCCTCATGAGCTAGCTTTTAGGGTTGAGTAAGGCCCAGGTGCCATATCTTTACAATATTAATCCAAAAACAAATACCTACGAGCTCACTTTTCCCCCTAAATTTAAAAAATGGCATCTGAAACATCACTTTATGTATTTATATTGGGTGTCCATCACAATTGCGAAATTTAATGGGCTGGACTATCATCGCATTTGCGAGCCATACTTCACATTTGCAGTCGAGCCAAACTTATTCAAAACTTCAAAACACAATTTCAACCAGAAAATGTTCAAGATCAGGGGTCAGGTTGTTACAATTCTTAGTTGGATGCTTTTCTTCTTTGACGAAGTCTGGGAGCATGTTCACTGGTTTTCATTTCATTTTCTTTGTTTAAATCCAGTTTTCAATTCATCTTTTTTTTTTTCTTTTCTTGTCAATTTTGACACTTAATTCAGATATTGTAAATTTCACTCTTATTTGGTTGTTTGATAAAGTTTTACACATTTTCCATGTCAACCTTGAATCAGTGATCATGTCCATATGAATATAGATCACTTTATCATTAGCCACGTAGTGTTTTACTCGCTCATTTCAAAAGAGTATTCAAGTCAATCTTGCGTGAAGGTTTCGGAGAATGGTGGACAGTCCAGATTTATTAAAGTGTGGAATCTTTGTATTTGCGTGAAGGTCAATCTTGTGTGAAGGTTTGCGTGAAGGTTTGACTTCACCACTTATATATGTATAGTCAGTCAGTCTTGAGTAACAAGTGTTGTGCTCTTCCTGCTGCAATTATTCTTTGATTGTAGGAAAGGGGCTTTCATTTATGTAGACTACTGCAGTTCTATGAGAGGTCTTTGAACGTACTGCATTTCATTCTCTGAAGTAATTCAATATGGTTACGAGTCTTTTCAGTTTTCAATGCCTTTTAACACATAGTAAAAAGAATGTAAATTATGTGGATTTAGGATGACTGATGTGTATTTCAAATACTTCAGCTCGAATTCTGATTTTAGTGTATATTTTTGCAGGTTCATTTCTTTTTGCAGAGTGCGCAATACCATAGTAACTCCATAAAAGCCCTATTTCAAGCAATATTTCTGTTGATGTAGCTTTAGTTGGGACACTGTTTTCTGTTGTACCTTTTAGTCTTGTGAAAAATGTACAATATTTTACTTTTGGCGACTCTCTGAGTTGCAACAGATATATATTTAGGCATCGGTGTGTTTCTAGTCAGTGGACTTCTGGTTGTCCACTGCATTAATCTTTGTGAGAAATAAAAGAGAGAAGTATTATTGCATCGTGTTGACTATATTATTACACTGAGCCATATATATAGACGTTAAATATAATCCTTTTCCATGTAGGACTATTCTAACACTCTCCCTCAAGGTGGTGCATATAAGTCATATGTATTGTGCTTGTTACTGATGTAACTAATACAAGGACTGAGCAGTTGTTTGATCCAAACTAGGTCGCATGTTGCTATGACCATTGCTCGATATTTTGCTTCTGCACTAGATCAAGCAACTATGTTTTGTTTCTTTCTCTTACCGGACACCAAAGTACTGCCTAGTAAAAACACATTATTCAGATGAGAAATGTCTATAAAAAAGATCACCTGCCCAATCGACATCTGTATATCCAATGATCTACAAATGACCTCGATCCATGAAGAGGTCTTTGTATATTAACACCAAACCAAACTATGAGTCATCGAGTTTATTTTTTCAGCATACCAATCAAATCAAATAACAAGTCAGTTTTTTTCGATAATTATACTTGTTTCATCGGTTCGATTTGACTTGTACCGCCATAAAATAAAAAACACAATGATCATTCATAAGAGAAAAAGCTGAGAGCAACTCTAATTCTCTAGATGATTAACATTGAAAGGCTATCCATCCACAACCTAAGCTTCCCCTTAAGTATAGAATCAAAAATAAAAAAATGTCATGCTACATTATTCGATCACAAATTCACCGTGATTGAAGATAAAAATGAAAACGAGGAGGATGTTATCTCATGTTTAGCAACAATTATGAGGCTGAGAGTTAATAATTTTGACTTCAATAGCTCCTTACCAAAGAGAAATTGAACTCAGTAATACCAAAAATAAATGAAAGTGCTAAATTATATTTGAGAGAGTAGTTGAAATGGGAGGAGGCGACATCATGAACGGTCTGATTGTTTAGTTGCATGGTAACAAGCGTATGATCACTTGGAGCAATCGTCATGAGGAGGACATGAGAGATGACATAGCATCTTCAATGAAACCACCAATTGCGGGAAGTGAAAAATAGACAAGAAAATGGAAATACAGAGAAAAACAAAAACATTAGCGAATTGTTTACAACTTTAAAGGACAATTTTGTTCAAATATTTTTTATCAAATTAATAAATGTAATTTTTGATAGATTATTTTTTGTAGGAATAAAATATCAAGACTAACTTGTAAAGATTATTTATAAACTTTTTTGAAAAAACTACAGAATATGACAAATGTCAATATACATTTAAAATAAATAGCTACAATTTTTTTTTATGTTATATGGATATAACTACACAATAATTTGCAAAGTTAACTATATACAAATAATTAGGAAAGTTATTATTACAAGCATAATTAATTATGTCTAGGCACATTTTATGTGATCAGTTTTCCATGTTTACCCTCATTAATATTTTAAACTCTTTCACCAATATCCCTATATCACATATCTTCAATATCCCCCCCCCCCCTCCTCCCCCAAATTCCTTCCAATTTAAGATCCTCTTGATGATTATAGGAACATTTTTTTGTGATTTGAATCCATCAAGTATCTTTTAATTGATTTTTTCTCATTTTTATGAAGATTATATTTGTATCCATCTATATTTTCATCTATTTTTATAGGGTTTCGATTAAGAAAATATTTTGTTTTCTCTATTATGATGGCTATAGTTATAAAAAAAAAGTAGTACAGGAAGATCATGAGCAAAAAGAGATTGAGGTTTGTGTGATAGTCAAATTTGTATATAGTAGAATACTCATATACATAGATACTTTATTGTAATATTAACATAAGTTGAAATGGTAATTTGTGAATACAAGGATATCTGGATACATAAGTAATCTATCCAATTTAAAAGATTGATTAGGCAATACAAGTATAATTGGATACATTAATACTATATTTTTATAAACAAATACCTGAGTTAACCCCAATCCTCAAGTATTACAGGAAAAATTTGACCAAAAAGAGATTGACGTTTGTATTACAGGAAAGACTTGACAAAAAAGAGATTGGGTTTGTTGGATTTATCATTTTTTTATACAACCAAATACTTACACACTTTGATACCTACACATTTTATTATTTTTCATTTTTCTTGTTTCTAGGTTATCAATGTATCCATCTTTTGTTTAACAATAATGTATTCATATATATACAATATTGGCGTATTCATTTTTTGTTTAACAACAATGTATTCATTTTCCAAATTATCGTGTTCATAAGCTAATTGTCATACTTTACCTTGTTTGATATATTAATACATTAAGTTTTTATAAATATTTGTATCCTTGATATATTAATACTTTAAGTTTTATAAATAGAGATACCAATTTGTAATTAATACCGTATTAGTGTATAAATAGAAAAATAAAAACATATAAAAAAATACAGCTAGAAAAAGATATAAATAGGGATTAAGAAATGAAAAAATAGACAAAATGTCCAATAGGTTAATTTTTTTTGCAAAAATAAGCCACTTATTACAATAAGTGATCATTCGACACTTTTGTCTTCTTTCTTCTCCTCCTCCTCCTTTTTTGTCATTCTTCTTTTGCATCTTCTTCTTCATATCCATCTTCTTTTGTAAAATAAAAATAAAATTTGACGTACTGTAAACATGAATCGCTTCAAGAGAATTATGTATTAAAAGACTCGAAATATCGAAATGATTTCATATCTAAAATATGGGACTTTTATAGGTGATTTTGAGTTGATCGAGATTGAATAGTGTAACACCCCGCCAATTCTAAGTAGAAATCCAAACTATTCCATATGCATATAGGGTCGAATCTAATGATTTCTAATTGTATATATATTTGCTTAGATAAGTTCTTTAGTGTGAGAAGTGTATTCAATGTGAATTAAGGTCATAAGAGACTTCTATAATATGAAAAATTTTATGGCCTAAAACCAACCAAATGAAATATCTTGAAGTCTTCTTTCCAACTCCTTTTATAGTTCGTCGATTCAAATTATGTGCTAAAAATTATTCACATTTGACTAGATACTATACAATCTGCATAACCCCCTACGCAGAAAGGATGCCAACTAGGTGACTGTGCGGTAGGACCTGTGCTTATTGCCAAGGTTGCGGGAACAACCACGCGTCCTAGGCTCCAGGTGTGCGATCGCGTATGTTCTATGAAATTCTTTTAGTTTTCTGTTCTTTCCACATTCTAGAATGGGTGTTTTCATCCTTTCATCATCCCATAATCTCAACCCATGTCTATTAACATCTCCCAAAAGTAATATTTAATCAGATTTTATACGTTACAATAAATTGTTCTCTTTTTTTCCATTACTGAAATAACAAGATCTACAAGGATTCTAGAGATTTAAATTACGATTCTTTTCTTAAACTTCAAATTTAAGGTATGTAGGACTTTAATGAATATTTCCTTTCATTCTCATGTCCAAAACTTCTCAATTTTCATGAAGTTAATTCCATAGTTAGGGTTATCAAATCCACTTTTGAATTTACCATTTTTATGATCCGAATTATATGATTACTTGAACTATTTATTGTATATAATTGAAACTAATTACTTTATGGTATATATTAAAAACTAGCTTATTAAAAAAGATATTTCCGAAACTTGGAGGGTTGTTGACTTAGTCAAAGACCTAGTGAATTAGTCAAGATTTTGAATTAAGGGTGACATTAAGGTGTCAAAATTAAATTATAGTGACATAAGTTTTAATAATTGAGTGTAGGTGACAATTATGTAATTAAAGATTAAGGATTTATGAGGCATTTGTAAGAGTTTCCCTCAAGTTTTTAAGTTGACATTTTGGTCCATTGTATTAAATGAGGGGTAAAAAGGTAAAAGACTAAAATCTAATTTAATCAAATATGGTGGGAATCAAAGATGGAGGGAAGCCAGCGCACCAAAAGGGGAAATAAAAGCTGCAAATCTCTCTGCCTCCCCGCCGGTTTCCTCTCTTTTCTTCTTCTTCTTATTCGTTCTTGCTTGCTTTCTTCCTGTTCCCGTCATCTTTTTCTTGTTCTTCTTCTTCTTGTTCGTACATTGTTGCTATTGGCTGCTATTCCTTGTGCTTCTTCTTCTTGAATCAGATTTAGCTAATCAATGGACTAGATCTCGTTCTATATCAATTGGCATTACTTCATAAGTGATTGTGTTTACACACCATTGTTTGATAAGTAAAATTAATAGTTCTTTGAATCATTCATCATCATCTGGGTATACTTGTAATTTTTTCAATAATTTACATTCGTGTTTCCAACATATGGTTATATCTGTAGCATTAGTTGACTAGTGTTGAATAAGTCAGATATGATAGTCTTATATTGCAATAAAAAGGTTATATTTTGCAACATATGATTTACATGTTGCAACATATGACTTCCCTCTTGGAGATATCGCAACAGAATAGCCATATATTACAACATATGATGTATCAGTCGCAATTGAATAGTCATATGTTGCAATATATAACTTACGCATGTGATTTATGTGTTACAATAGAACATTTATATGTAGCAACACATGACTTTTATGTCGCAACATAATAGACATATGTTGGAACATATGACTCAAATTTTCCAATAGAATAGTCATATATTGCACCAGATGACTTGCACCTCTTCCAATATGTGATTTATGTGTCGCAACAGAACAATGCTACATATGACTTTTATGTCGCATCAAAATAGTCATATGTTGGAACAAATGACTTACATGTTCCAACAGAATAGTCATATGTTGCACCAGATGACTTGCACCTCTTCCATCATGTGATTTATCTTTCGGAATATAATAGACATGACTTTTATGTCGCAACAGAATGGTCATATGTTGGAAAATATGACTTACATGTTCCAACAGAATAGTCATATGTTGCACCAGATGACTTGCACCTCTTCCAACATGTGATTTATATGTCGCAATAGAATAAATATATGTAGCAATGATGAGTCCACGATTTAGACTCATTTAAGGCTTTATTTTAATAGATTTAGTGTCCTCAAATGCATATTTTGTGCCAATAACTTATGTAAATCCTTGATTTTCAGGTATTTGAATTGAGGAACAAAACATGGGCACGAATGAGCAAAAAGGAACAAGACAGTTGAAAGAACAAAGAAAAGAAAGCCTGATGATCGCCTAACTCATTGGGCAAGTCACCGAATGACCATGATCTTGCCTAAAGTTCCAGCGTGCCAAGCCATGAAGGAGAAAATCAAGTCGGCGATAGAAAGGAGCAGTCGACGAGTCGCCGAACGGTTCGGCGATGCATTGCTTGATCGCCCAAAGTTACAGAACTTGAAGATGCTGAAGGCCAAAGCAAAGAGGCGATGGAGTTGACCAAATGGCGGATCGCCGAGTGGATCGCCGATCTCGACTTATTGCGCCAAATGGTCCTTCACAGCACATTTTTGGCGACCATAAATACATTTTTAAATTCTTAGTTTAGTATCTATCTAATAATCAATCAATTTTTGGTATCTATCTATCTATCATAAAATCAGTTTTGAGAAGAGAGTTTGGAGACAATATTTTCCTTTAGCTTTGAAGATTTGAAGAATTTACAAAATTTGAAGTGGGTCTTTGAGATTCTTTAACCTTGACCTTTGTAAAGATGAAATTAATCTTACCCAGTTGATGGAAACACAATTTGGTAACAATTTTTATATTTTTATGATGTCTAGCTAAAACCCTTCTTGGGGTGTGATTATGTGATTATGGGTTGATTTAGCTGCTGGATATTGCTATTTGATAGTCTAAATGATGTTTAAAAGTGATTTCATTCAATAATTGTGGGTTAATCTAAAAGGTTGTAGTTGCAAATGCAACTCTACCTTCGCGTTTTTGGTTTACTCAAAAGAGAGGTTTTAAAACCAAGATTACTGATTTGATGGTCTGTGGGTATTGGGTTGTCATGGGTTCAGCTTGAGAGAGTGAATCCTAAACCCTTTTCCACACAATCAGCTCGAGAGAGTGAATGGACTAAAGTGAAGGTTGTTCTTAATTGCTGCTTATTGGTGTTCGAGAGAAACCAATTTGATTCGGGGTAAATTGTTCGAGAGAAAGTTTTTCCCCACTAAAGTCTAGCTTAATCACTGATTTACAACTATTTACTATTAATTGCAATCACCCACTTGTCTACCTTAGCCCATAATCCAATCACATCCCAAGAACCCGTCTATTTACTTGTTTATTGTGTTATTTGCTACTGTAGTTGATAATTGGAATCAAAACCCCCCCTGTTATTTGATACTTGTGTTACCCCAAACTTGAATCATGCTTTTATTCGTAAATGTTTTTACCTATGATTGACTTGAACATATTCATGCTTTTCTATTGATTCTCAAATACGTACCACTCCCTGTGGGATTCAATCCCAACTCACTTAGTTGGGTTATGTTATTGACTAACGATCGTTGGCACTTAGTATTGGATGAAGTGTCTTGATACGTGAAATCAAAATGGCGCCGCTGCCGGGGATTGGTGTTACTTGAGAATTTTTAGTTAAGTTGGATTTTGTTCTTGTTGATTATTGTTGAACTTTCCTTATTTTTAGTTTTGGTTTGTGTGTTGTTATTTAGAGCAGCATAAAGGAGCATGTTTTGTAGCAATGGTGACCAAATGAACCTCTCCCCTTTGAGAATGATGATTCTTAGGGATAACATCCTAAGTTTCAGACAAATGGAGGGTGAGTCAATTCGTGAGTTGTGGCTGAGATTTAAGTCACTATTGTTGCAGTGCCCAACTCATAAAATCTCAGATAACATGCTACTGGACTGCTTCTATAGAGGTCTTGGTCCAGAAAACAGAGGAGTGGCTGACCAAATATCTCCGGGAGGTCTCTCACGACTACCCTATGCAATAGTAGTCCAGCTCCTTGATCACATGGCCAAGACCAATAAGGAGACTGAGAAGGACAAGATTTTGGCCACACTTTTGACTCAGTTTGATCTAGTGGCCAAAAAGATCATGGAATTGGAAGCACCGGACAAAAAGAAAGGCCGGTATACTCCCCCTCATGAGCGTATAAAGACCAAGGTGTACGAGGGTGGACAAATAGAAGAGATACTCTCACTCATTCTTCACAAAGTCGAAGAACACGACAAAGTTTTGAATGAATAAAAGAGAATGTCTCACCACTTAATCAGATGACTGCTTCCCATTCCATATCTGTTCAGTTGCTGGAGACCCAAATGGGTCATGTGTTGTCTCGTCTCTACCCCACAAATCAAGATTGAGTGGGTAAGTCATACCACGACGTTAACTAAGGCACTTCTTGGGAGGCAACCCAAGTGTTTATCGCTTTATTTTTGTTTTAGAAATAATGGTGTGTTGATTGTGCAGGTTGAAGTGCAGAAAGTGTTAGGAAGGTAAAGATTGGCGAGCTAAAAGTCCAGCCGGCGCATCGCCGAAGAGGTCAGTGAGCCCGACTTGGACCACCGTTGCAGTCAAGACAATTTTAAATTGGATTCTGTAAAACTTGGCGAGCCCATGAGCAACTTGGGGAATCGCCGACTAGGTCGGCGATCACGACTTTGTCCGTTGTTTGGACCCCCACATTAGCTGGAGGTCCTGTAAAACTTGGTGAGGTAAGTGCTCACTCGGCATGTCGCCGAGCACGACTAATATCGCCGAATGGGCGAGAACTGAACGGTTTTTAAAAGCCAAAGGTTTAAACTTTCAAACTCTCACTTTCCCTCACTTTTAATCTTCCCAAACTCGCACTCGCATAGTATTTCCAATATTTCTTGCATTTTTATAATATTTGAGTCATTGATTGTGTGTTTGGAGTGGATTACTTTGCCGCCTAGCATTTCAATCTTGATTATTCTGCATCTAAGGTTGGTTTTCCGAACTCTGAGTTTTTTTTTAGTAATTTGTACTCTTTTGCAATGATTTTGTCTTAGTGCTGTGTGTTAGGCCTCTCTGATCTTAATTGTGTATCTGTGTGTCGCCCCAAGAGCACCCCCTAGGCATAACACGGCGTACTTGACCCCGAAGGGGCCTTATACAAGCCCTTAGCATATTCGTAATTGCATATAGACATTGAATAATGCAGAATATTAAAAACTTTTCAACATCAATGTCAAAGTGTCTCATTGTAGAAAATAGAAAGTAGAATGTCTAGACATCATCATCTCAATGAAACCATCTAAGTACACATAAGAATCTCAAATAGGGACCATAGCCCTTTACAATAGAATTGTCTTAAAATGACAAGTACATAAGCAGTCTAATAGTCTATTACAATATAAGGGACGTAAGTGTCATAATGTGTGTCCTCGGAACTTGAGGACATACCAAAAAGTCTTGGAGAAAGTCTAAGTCCAAGCTTGATTCTCTTAGTAGCATAATCACTTCCCGGAACCTACACTTAGTAGAAAAAGGAAGAAATATGGGTTAGCACAATCAATTGTACTAAGTATGGAAGCCATGCAATTAAAACCATTTAAATCATGCATAAAAAGGGACCTTTAGTTGAAAACATGCTATTTCAAGTTAAAAGCCATAATGCATATTCAAGGAACCTTTAACCAATCCACATCACAAGATAAAGAGACATTCATGATCATAACAAGAAGCCATAACCCATACCTTACATATTTGAATTCCATTTATACCACACCATCATAAGACACCACCCATGACCCTCTTTTCAAGTTTACTTGTACAATGTACATATGAAGTCCCATACCCCCATATATACTAAGTAAAGCCATCAACAAGACACAAGTGTAATCACATACAAAATCAACATCATAATAGGTGAAACCAACCTTATCATCATTCATAAGTTACCATCCATAGAGGACTCACACAAGAACTCCTCAAAGAACCCACTTGTGCAATGCATAGGTAAAGTCCCATACCCTCACCTATACTAAGTAGTATCCCTCAAGTAGTCCTAGTTAGAGTTCATAAGTCATTTACATAAGTCATATTCATACATTAGATCATCTTTTTAAATCATAGGTATATTAGAAAATAACCGACATAGACCATGTGAGCTTCATGGAATCCAGTGTTCTACTCCCACACCGAAAAAAGAGTGTCCCACTTGCCAAGGTGGAACTAACATAATAGCATCTAGGTGGATCCACTAGCTAATACCTATGTGGGCAAACATAGTTAAGGAACAAGGAGATTTCTACTAGAAACCCGGACTTGCTAAACGTAGAAGGTTTCCATCTCATGAGACAACATATGTATTGGGAACCCGGACTTGCTAAACGTAAAAGGAACCCATATGGGAAGCCGGACTTGCTAAACGTAAAATCTTCCATCTCATATTCATGTTCACTCGGTGCTAAGCACAATTCCCTTTTTAAGTAGTATTAGGCTTTTACTTACACATTAATTCAATAAGAAGTGCATTAGGGACTCAACCCATCATTCATCATATAGCTCACAAGTTCTAAGATAAGAATAACCTTTCATCATAGAACCATCAACATATAATAATGTTCATTCATAACATAGTCATATAGTGTTCATGAGATTTACCTTCTATTCATCATACCATCACTACCATAATCATAGCTTAACATTCATGTTTGTATCATAGCATACTTGTCAACACTAGGGATTGTAGTGAAGAGGAAACATAACTCAATCACTACAATTCATAATCAAGTAGCACCTCCACCATAAGTGGATCAACAATTCAATATATGAACATTCATCAATTTAACAATCTTCATTCATAATCTTCAAGGATCACATCAAGACTCAACCCTAACTCATTGGTAATTATTCATCATTTAGAGAAACATCATAATATAATAATGAATACCACAATTTACATATTAGATTCACATCCTTCATTCACCATTAAAGTCATACTAGGGTTTAAAGTGAGAAAGAAGGGGAAATCATGGGTCTTGTGGGGATTTGTTCAAAAATCATCAACATGACATTAATTCATCCACAAATTATCATATACAACCATAATTAATGATTATAATTCAATGAAAACACATTCGTAAAGTGACCCACGAAATTGAGAGAAAACCTAGAATTTGGGGGAACTTTGAAATCCAATTTTGAGAGGGCCTCTTGGGGAAAAGATCCCAAGAGTGAAGATCAACCATACCTTAATTGATTCCTTGAGAATCAATGGAGAAACTCCAAGCAATTTGAGAAGAAACCTTGAAACCCTAGCTCCAATGAAGTCTTCTTCTTCTAGAGCCTTTAGAGAGAGAGTTTAGAGAGAAGTGGGTTTTGATTTTTATGATTTGGAGTTATATGGTGGAAGACTTGGTTATCACTTAATAATACCATAATGAAACTAAAATAACTATTTATAACCGTTTTTAATCCTTAAGCAATTAATTAGTAAATTACTAAACTACCCCCACTTAAACCGTGGGGAGGCAGTGAGCTCGAGTGTCATCCACAAGTCCCCGCCCACGGGGCGTGGATTGAACCATGGGCCATGCTGGCCACTCGTGGTTTGGTATTGATAGGGTGCAGTCAAGGGTCTTGGTGAGGAGACTAAGTCTCAACTCACGAGACCCTTCCACGGAGCGTGAGTCGGTCTACGGACTGTACTGCATACTCGTGGTTTAGGACTGAGGGGTTGATTTGGAGGACATTTGGAGGATTCTAAGTGTGGACTCACGACTCCCTTCCACGGAGTGTGAGTTGACCTATGCCTCGTGGAATGCCTTTCGTGAGTCCAACCTATTTTGGATAGCTTCTACTTTCTTTTTGGTTCCAAGTGTGGCTCCTCCTCAAGGACCCCTTGGGTGATCCTTGGGGAGTCGTACCTGGAAGTTTGGACCCTAAACATGAAATCTTATCATTTAAACCCTTTTATTCAAACTTTAGTCCTCCTACGACACTCTAAAGTCAATTCACAAAACCTAGCACCTCACTAGTTCAATGCACTAGTTTTCGGACGTCATGGTCGTTCCTTGATGTTTATGCACTAACATTTTCTTACCAATTTAGTTACATTAAATTAGGTCTTGAAACATCATTTCTACTCTCACTAAGTCATTAGTCATCAATTAGGCTCTAGCTTAGGTCGTTAGATTTCTGGTGTGTTACAGTGTGTGCCTGTGTTAATTCGAAAATCTTGCCCGTAATGTTTAGATTGTTGAATTCCTGTGATTTTGTGCCATAAAATTGGTAAAAAATTATGGGGTTGTGCTTGCATGTTGTTGGGTCTAGTCGGGTGAAGTCTAAGTAGCCCGTATTTGTGCCAAATGACGTATTTTTCCCAATGATGAGCGGTTGACGTCATTCTTAAGGGTAAAAATCGTCAAATGGCCAAATTTGGCAAAATCAGGAGAAGTCTGAGTATCCCGGGGGTATGGGTGTATTGGGTCTGAACTTAATTTGATAAGTGCATGCTTTGATTTTTTTTCCGGGGGTTGTAGGGTTGAATTTGAGAAGTTGGATTGAAAGTAGGCACGTTAGGTCGTTTGGCGAGCTGGGTCGAGCTAGTCGAACCACTTGGAGGTTTGCCGAAGTTCCCCATCCCGCCTTTAATTTCAAGCTAAATGAGTAGTTTTATTCTATAACTTTCAACGAGAAGCTTGAGGTCGCCGAAAGCACTCGGCGACTCGCTGAAAGTCCTTCTTGATCGCCCTTTGTTGCTCCCCTATCCCTTAATTGCACTGTAACTTTCGACGGGCTAGTCCTTGCTCGCCGAACGCTGTCGGCGATTCGCTGAAAGGCCTTTCCATCGCCGAAATGCCAAATTTTTCTGAGAATTTTGAGCCAATCCTTTCGGCAAACATGATCTAGCTCGCCAAAGTGATTCGAGGACTCGCCGACCCGTACGACGAGTGCGTCTGCAACTATTTTTTTGTGATCTTGCTTGAAGTGTTTCTCACTTTTTCTGATGTTTTTGGCAGACATGGCTAGACCGAAAGTTGGTGGGAGAAACATGCCACCCCGAAAGAGGGCTAATGGGATCATAATTAATGAGGATGCAGCTGCATTTAAGACCAAAGCTACCAAACTTCCCACAACTGGTGGGAAAGGCAAAGGAAAAGGCAAGACACCTGCGTCACTAGAGGTCATCTCCAACAGTGACGGTATCTACACCACACACCTCACTACTTCTAAGAGTGAAGGTGAGCACCAGGAGCATCAGGCTACAACTTCTGAGGATGATGAGTTAGTAGCAGCATAGAGGGCAGAGTTGCGCTCCAAAAGGATGAATGATCCGTCTAGGATCAGGACTCCTTAGGCCACCACTTCTCCTACTCTAGCTACAACACATGCTGTGGTCCTAGCACCACTAGTACAAGGTCCTCCTCCCAAGTCTATCAATAGACTGAAGACTAAAGGAATGAGGACAATCATCTAGGAGAAACGTCTATCCGCTGATGGGGTCATTGATAGCTTTCCGGAGATAATGAGTTGCATAAAGTCACACAAGTTCCAGTTATTCACTTGACCCCGAGGTCCTTATATCCCAAATTGGGTCAGGGAGTTCTACGTTGCTTATGGAGCATTGATACCACAAAAAAAATAAGCAGGAAGCTGCATTCAAACCAGTTGACCATGTAGTTGTCCGATGCAAGAAAGTGATGTGTGACAACACTACTATAAATGAGGTTTTGGAGTGCACTAACAACATTGCTGACGGTCACCAGTACAGGATGAAGACGAAGTCCTTTGAGAGGATAAAAAGTTGGCTCGCCCCTCTTATATGTAATGGCACTCCAAGGTGGTTAGAGGCAGGGGTCCCGATAGAAAAGAGGGACCTGCATGTAGCTGCGAGGTACTGGTTTGGCTTTATCAGCAGTACTGTTATGCCATCCCAGAATGAGTCTGTCCTTCGCCACACAAATGCAGCTTGTCTTGGCGCGATCATGGCACGAGAGCGCATAAATTTGGGTATGATCGTTGGGCAAGAGATGGCCATGAGGGCCAAGCAGCGCCAGACTTCCCTTCCCTTTCCAGTATTGATCACCGAGCTGTGCAGACGAGCTCAGGTTCCTACAGATGGAAACAAGGATGTGGAAGTGATTCCCACATCTTTTACTGATATCTGGAGGATCGAGGCATAATATTTAAAGGATGAGGAAGAGAAAAAAAAAGCAACCCCGGCGGACTCTTCCCCGGTTGTGGACACAGACTCACTACCTGCAGAGGTATCTTTGCCTACTACGGCCCCTGGGCCTTCAGGTACTTCTAGTGTTGTTCCTTCTGACATCCCTAGTTCCTCTGTTGCTACGTTGCCTCCCAGAGCTGCTGTTGTTGTTGTTTCCCGAACCCTGTTCACTCAGGCCGCATTACTCTAGATGGGGTAGCTTGCCTATTCTGCCGATCGTCATGCTGCCAGAATCGAGGCCTCAATTCCGGGAATGATTCAGACTGCCCTGGCTGATGTCGTGACACCATTGAGCGCTATCATTGATGCCCTTGCGGCTAGGGTAACGGTGTGTAAGCATGGCCAGGGGGCCACCGATGAGGTGACAACTTTAAAGGCTGTTATTGCTGCGTTGAGGAGTGATATGGATCAGCTGAAGTCCACCGACATGTACATGACTTTCGGGATGGTGGAGATTCCAGATGTACTAGATATGCCTTCGGCTACCATCGGAGATAAGGTTAGAGTTAAGGAGGCGACTGATCCCGAGTCTGAGGCAGAGACAGATAAGGAGATGCTCGAGGTTGCTGAGGAGGTTTCGAATAAGGGCCTTACAGATACTGAGGAGGCCATGATCGATGCAGTTGTGCAGACCTCTTTGGCAAATACACCATTGGTTGACTCTAGTGCAATTGCTATTTCTTCTGAGGTGACTCCGGGCACTGATGCCCCAGTCTAGAGTGATGCACCGGGCACTGATGCCCAGACAAATAGAGCGACTGTTTAGACAGGAACCCTCTTTACCTCCCTCTCTGTCTTACTTTTTTACTCTTGGATATTATTTTGCTTGCTTTGAGGACAAATGATTTTTATTTATGGTGGGGTGAAGCCCACCTTTTGTGATTATGTTTTGTTTATATATTGGGTTTTTGAGCTTTAATTGTGTTTTATACTGTTTTTATGGATGATTGAGCTTGTGGCTCCTTGTTTTTTAATGGTAAATGATTTTTGACCCTTCCGAAAAAATTGTGCCACCTCTTGTTTGTATTTGATGTGGCTGTTCTCTTGCAAATTTGAGTATCAGTCTTGATCAATACCGATGACTTGAATATTTCTCATAATCGAACAAAAATGAAGGTACGGCTATAATAAGACCAAATGAAGTTGCATAGACAATATGTGAACTTTTTGCATCTCGTTGTGACTAGCCACGTTCGAATTGAGTCTCTTGTGATGAACATTGCACACTAGCGAAAGTGTGGAGTCTTGTTTGACATTGGTGTCAATGCCTTGTGTGATGAGCTTACCGTGAACCATGTGTGATGACACCTAGAATTTACCCCATTGGTCCGGTTGACTAAGTGATGCAATCTCCTAATATGATCTTAGGCAACTTTGAAGAGTGAAACAATTTGACATTATACCTCTTTTTGTGGCCTACCTTGTGAGTGTGTGAACTCCGCTTGAACACCCTTTGAGCCTTAACCTTTTCTTAGAGGAAACTTGATGAAATTGTGACCTTTCTTTATCCATCACCCATAATCCTCATGATTTGTGGTTTGTTTGAATAGCTAACTTAGGCGAAAAGCCTAAGTTGGGGGTGTGGTGAAAAGAGAAGGTAAATCAAGAAGTGCAAGAAAGTCCCCTTTGACCCATAGTTTGAGAAAAAATGGAACCCCTCCATATAAAAAAGAGAGAAAAAGAAGAAGAACAAAAAAGTTGTGGAATAAAGTTGTGAAAGTGCAAAGAAAATGGGGTATCCAATAGTCCATGGAAGATGAATAATGGGGTGACTTGTGAGTGTGAATGAGAATGATGAAGAAAAGGAAAGAAAGTGTTGTTCACGCCACATTTCATGAGGATTGCATCCATTGAGCCTAAATGACCATACCTTTGCACTCAGCCCCGTTACAAGCCTTGAGAAGACCTTTTTGATCTTGAGTGAGCTGAAACAGTTGTTGGTTGGAAAATAAGGGCAAACCTATGGGTGAAATCATGTATTGTGTTCATCTTTGTGAGTGTGAGTGTTGTATTTGATTTCGAAGCTTAAAATTGTTGAACCATTGTGTGTGAATATGGAATCATTCTTTGTGTGAGGGCATTTTAGTACCTTTATTGAGCTTGAACTTGCATTTGAAGCAAGTATTGTGAGCTTGAGATTCTTTGATAACGGTGAGTCACAACTTGAATCTTCTAGTGCACAATTGATCCTTGCATGAGTAAGTTGAGTCTTTTTTTGTGCATTAATGATTGAGTCTTGTGTAGCACTGTTTGAGACATCCTTTTTGAACTGCTGAACTTGAGGTTTACTTGAGAACAAGCAAAAGTTTAAGTTGGGGTGTTGATGAGTCCACGATTTGGACTCATTTAGGGCTTTATTTTAATAGATTTAGTGTCCTCATATAAATATTTTGTGCTAATAACTGATGTAAATCCTTGATTTTCAGGTATTTGGATTGAGGAACAAAGCATGGGCACTAATGAGAAAAAAGGAACAAGGAAAGAACGAAGAAAAGAAGGCATAATGATCGCCTAACCCATTGGGCGAGTCGTCGAATGGCCATGATCTCGCCTAATGTTCCAGCGTGCCAAGCCATGAAGGAGAAAATCAAATCTGCGATAGAAAGGAGCAGTCGACGAGTCACCGAACGGTTCCGCGATGCAGTGCTTGATCGCCCAATGTTTCAGAACTTAAAGATGCTGAAGGCCAAAGCAAAACGGCGATGGAGTTGATCAAAGGGCGGATTGCCGAGTGGATCAGCGATCTCGACTTATTGCGCCGAATGGTCCTTCGCAACACATTTTTGGCAACTATAAATACATTTTTAAATTCTTAGTTTAGTATCTATCTAGTAATAAATCAATTTTTAGTATCTATCTATCATAGAATCAGTTTTGAGAAGAGAGTTTGGAGACAATATTTTCCTTTAGCTTTGAAGATTTCCATTTTGGAGAAATATGAAGTGAGTCTTTGAGATTCTTCAACCTTGACCTTTGTAAAGACGAAATTAATCTTACTCAGTTGATGGAAACACAATTTGGTACGATTTTTATCTTTTTATGACGTCTAGCTAAAACCCCAATTCTTGGGGTGTGATTATGGGTTGATTTAGCTGTTGGGTATTGCTATTTGATAGTCTAAATGCTGTTTAAAAGTGATTTCATTTAGTAATTGTGGGTTAATCTAAAGGGTTGTAGTTGCAAATGCAACTTTACCTTTGTGTTTTTGGCTTGCTTGAGAGAGAGGTTTTAAAACCAAGATTACTGATTTGATGGTCTGTGGGTATTGGGTTGTCATGGGTTTAGCTCGAGAGAGTGAATCCTAAACCCTTTTCCATACATTCAGCGCAAGAGAGTGAATGGACTAAAGCGAAGGCTGTTCTTAATTGCTGCTTATTGGTGTTTGAGAGAAACCAATTTGATTCGGGGTAAATTGTTCGAGAGAAAGTTTATTTGTAAGATCCCGTACTTTTTCTCTAATTTTGCTTAATATATGTGGCGTAGTATGGCATGGTTATATGAGGTGTATATGACTTTGTATCGTACATTGGAGATTAAGATTGCAAGTAGGTGGCAATATCAAGGAACTAAACTAAAGTTTTAGGTCAAAGGGACCCCTCAAACAAAGTTCATGATAAAAGAAATGGCTCGGGTAGAACTTCGCCCGTTTGAAAGGTTTAACTTGTCCCATACCTTGTGGATAAGCCTATGAATGTAAAACATGCTAAGAATAGTGTGTTATGAGGTATTATAATAGCACAAGGGTCGTATGTTAAGTTTGGAAGTCAAGAAAATTAGTGAAACTAAAGTCGGCAAAAGTTATCGAAGTTTCTCTAATAATATTTTCTTAACTTCGGGTCAAATGTCTTGGATGTTTTCTCCCAATATACAAAGAGTTAGAAGTCCTATCACCCATTAAATCGAAGACCTATGAGTCTAGTTTGCAATGCACAAAACCCCGTATCCAACCGAAATCAGAGTAAAAGGTTATGAGGGTTTTACTACGGACTGCCGGGGAAGAATCCGGGTCGGGTCAAAAATGTGGTATGTTGGCTTACTCAACGTTTTAAGCCATGAAAACATTTCATTTTACTTCCAAACCAGAAAGAAAGCTTAAGAGAAGGTTCCTATGGAGTACTTGCATGATGAAGGTCAGTTTTCAACGATTTCTACCATTAAAGATTGCCCCCGTGCCTAGAAACGTGATCTTTACACATGGTAATCGTTTTCCCCTTTTATTAGCTGCGTTTGGAGCAAGTTTTTGAAGATATAAATTTTTATTTATTGGTGTTTCTTCAAGGTTCTACAGATATTTTGTCAAGTTGAGGCCATTTGGCAAATCTGCCGATTTAAGAACAATTATGAACTGTTTATAAGTGTATACCAGTTGTGTATATATATTGTCTACGAAGTTTAGGACGTAAGGAGCAACTTTCGTGAAGAAGTTACGGCCATTCGAGCGTTCATTGAAAAGGTATGTTAAGGCGAAGCTACGTCCCTCATTTTAGCACCACTCCTGGGAAATTCCTAAAACACCAAATGTGATATTTTGCTATTCTCTTGCTAGAAAGACCTTCAGTGAAAGGCATTGGGATCTCAATTGAATTATTTTCATGATTCTGTTATTTTGATATTTCACTCGTTCGGATAAATAGAGTGTTCGACATCTACACGTCATTTTTCAGTTTCCTTGATTATATGTCCGCACGTATGAATTCGTATTCTTCCTTGGGTGATGTGAATTAAAATGTCACGTGAGACCCTTACTACTTGTGACCAGCCCTCTTTCTCCACAAAGGTTATTATTAAAGAAAAACTTTAAAGTAGCTCACAACCTTCAAAACCCTCAAATATAATTTAAATGTAAACTATTAGAACACTTGGTTTTTGAAATATTTCTTTTATAAATTATCTAGGAACCAAGTTACGAACTAAGTAAGTCACCTTAAACTTGTTATGAATATCAACAAGGTTAGGTTATCCTTCTAAAATTCGAGTCAACTTTTCAAGTTTATTTGGAAGAACATATCAAGTTCCATGAGATTGTTATATGTTATACGAAAGTTATTATGGGGTTATGAGAACAAGACTACAAACGGGCCAAGATTGGCAACATGACAACAGTAACTAATAGGTGTTATAAATCCATGACATGACATGCTATGCATTCTACTCCCGAGCTATAATCGGGAGGTATGGGGCCTATTGCCTATATTTATACGTATGAGACACAGATGGCCACAAGTTGGCGAATGTGATGCCGGTTCGCTACTGGAAAGCACCACCATTGCTAGCATTTGGTTGGGTATGCCATACATTTACATCTATATAGATGTATTCACGACATACGATTATACGAGCATACCATGCATAGTTAAGTAGTAGGGGGCTAAAGGTCAGCCATGGAGATTATTGGGGTTTCAGTTTCAGGTGGTATCTCTATTACCCTTTTATAGTAAATGTTTATGATTTTACTTTACGCTTTACATACCAGTACATTTTTATTCGTACTAACGTCCCTTTGCCTGGGGACGCTGCTTTTTGTTTTGTGCGAGCAGGTACAGGCAGGGACTCTAATCGACCCACTCGCTAGGATTCAGGTTCAGCTGTGAGTTGGTAAGCTCCATCTTATCCTAGGGCTATCAGAGGATGTTTACTTTTGTTGTACAGTTTAGGTATAGTAGGGGCCTTGTCCCGACAGTGCTTATGTCACTCATAGAGGCTATTGTGGACACAATATTCTGGGTTTTCTTTTTGTATGTGTCAACCTCCAGCCAATAGTCTTGGCATGTATATATAGGTGTGTGTGTAAGTAGGTATGTTTTCGATTGTGGCCTCGTCGGCTAGATAGTACATCTTTATTTTTTTCGCTCTGTCTACCATTGTTGTATGGTTATTCTCTTTCAGGTCATGACCTCTGGGTCCAGGCTTCACTTTTTAGAGGTTGTGCTGCCCAATCTTTTTGCCTCACAAGTTTTGTTTTGCTAGTATGTTTCAGTGGGTAACTCGATGTATTAGGGTATCGAGTGCCAGTTACGCCCCCTATTTCGGGGAGTGACATTATCCCCACTAGAGTGTCTAGCTTAATCACTAATTTACAACTATTTACTATTAATTGCAATCACCCACTTGTCTACCTTAGCCCATAAATCAATCACATCCCAAGAATCCGTCTCTTTACTTGTTTATTCATGTTATTTGCTGATGTAGTTGATAATTGAAATCAAACC
>JAJOOR010086115.1:0-41894 GCA_036250505.1 Solanum acaule | reverse complement strand
GAAAGACTTTTCAAAAATTCCATTTTGATGGAAATTGTGAATTGTCAGCATCAGATCCTCTTTTACAATTCCCCAACAAGATTTAAAGAAACTCATTGCGTAGCCATCTGGACCTGGAGCTTTATCTCCATCACAAAGTTGTAGGCATTGCAAGACCTCTGATTCAGTAAATGGTCTTTGCATCCAATCCTTTTCTTCCTGAGAAATAGTTGGACATTCCATAAGGTCAAAACTCGGTCTCCACTCCTAAGATTCAGTGTAAAGTTCTTTGTAGAAATTAATCATGGTGTTCCAGATCTCTACAGGGTCTTCTACAACCTCTCCTCTGTCGATCAACCTATCAATAGTGTTGATCCTTCTGTGGGCTGTTGTGGGCTGTTGCCATTCTCTGAAAAAACCTTGTGTTATTATCTCCTTGTTTCAGCCATAAAACCCTTGATTTTTGTCTCCATTTCGATTCTTCATTTTTTGCCAACTCTTCCAGCTCCACTACTATGGTGGCTCTTATTATCACTTCATCTTCAGTCAATTCCCTTGTTTCTTGTATCAAATCAATTTCTGCGAGTTCCTCCAGTAAGCTATTTTTCTTACTAGTGAGCTCCCCAAAATTTGACTTGCTCCACTCCTTGAGTTTCTGCTTTAGCATTCTTAGTTTAATATTCAATCTGTAATCAGGACAACCTTCCACTAGAAATTCATTCCACCAACTCTGAATCAAGTTGGTGAAACCCTCCACCTTTAGCCACCAATTCTCAAACTTAAAGTTTGATCTTTTCTGCTCCCAGTTACCACTTTCTAACAAGATAGGACAGTGGTCAGATAGCACTCTAGGTAGTAACTTTTGCCTGATGTTTTTGAATTTTTCTTCCCATTCCATCGAGTACAAGAATCTGTCTAGTCTAGCTGCACTAGGATGATTGATGCCTCTAAACCAGGAGAACTTTCCACCATTTAAATGAGGATCATGTAGCTCCATCTCCTCTATCCACCTTGAGAAGTCAGACATAACATATGAGATTCTGTTACATCCTCTTCTTTCTCCCATAGTTCTATTGGTATTGAAATCTCCACATGTAATCCATGGACCTTCACATAAAGTCCTGACTGCAGCCAATTCTTCCCAGCATATCAACTTCTCATCTCTGGTATGAGGAGCATACACTCCAGTGAGGTACCAGGTGAAAAATTTTTGAGTTGATACAAACTCATAAGTAATGGAGTATTGACCAGTTTCAACAAGGGTCCCACTCCAGATTCTACTATCCCACAGCAACAAGATCCCCCCACAACTGCCTTCAGCTTCCAAGTAACCGCATTTCATCCACCTACATGACCATAGTTGTTTGGCCATTGCTTCTAAGTCCTTGCTAATCTTTGTTTCCTGTAAACAATAAACATCTGCCTTCCACTTTTTCATTAGACTCTTCACCATAGTTCTCTTATTCTGATTGTTCAGCCCCCTTACGTTCCATGAAATCAAGTTAACTTTCATTTATAAGTTAGACTTAGATTCCTCCCTCTACTTCTGCTTCCTTCCACCTCTTCATTTAGGCTGGATTTTAAGTTTTTCAGTTCATTCTTTCCAATACCTCTGCTCTTTGGAGTACAGACTGCCTTACCCTTCCCCTTCTTATCAAGTTGTGTTTTCCTCTCATCAATCTTCATCAACAAAGCTATGGTTTCTCTTTCAAATCCTTCGAAGGCCACCCCATATGTGTTGCTCAAATCAAGGATATGAGAATTCACCCAATTTGAAGCTTCTGTTTCGCAGTCTTCTTGGGAATTTGGAAGCTGAAAGTTGACTTGTTCTACATCATGAATATGTTGAAGTTGCATGTCTTGCTCTGTTGATTGTGTATCGATTGTCTCCCCTCCTCCTTTTCCATGAGAATTTTGTTGTAAACCAATCATACCCGGTTCTGTTTGGATGCAAGATGAATTTCTCTCTCCTCCATCGACTTGCGTCGCCATGCTTGTTTCTTTCGCCGTGTTTGTTTCCCAGTTCCTGAAGGCTTCCAGAAATTTAGTTGCCAGGTCTTTTATTTCTGTGAGGCCTTTGTTTTCTGCCATGTGATTGTCACGTGAGGGTTCATTAAAGTTCATGGGGCTTTTTGAACTCACAGGAGGATTTGTACTTTTGGACTATTGGGCCAGCGTTTGAGGGTTTCTGGGCCAAATTTTTTGGATTCAAAGTGGGTCCAACAGAATTCCTTTTTAACACCTCCCCACGTGGTCTCCTGCTGACACCACAACTTTCCCCTCTTTTATCCTCTGGATAAATCCTCGATAACTGCTGGATAACGGGTTTCTCCTTTCCCTCTTCTACGATGGTGAACCTCGCCGAAATTTCTGTCGACAGTTGCATGGAAAAAGAGATTCTAGCATTGATAATGGTCACCTCCTTCGGGATCTTTGACCCATCGGCTTTCACTTTGATTCGAGCCCATTTGAGATTATTCCGTAGTTGTGTCTCTTCCTCAGTTTCGATCCAGCCTCCACAGAGATCTCCGATGGCCTTGAAAACAGTCTCTGACCAGAGATGTAGAGGAAGGCCTACAATCTTGGTCCAAATCGATGTTGGTTTATTCTCCATATCTGTGGCTGCTAAAGTTGGGGACCACCACTCTAACCGGACCCTCGAGTTGTTCCAAATCCACTCACCTGCAATCACCTGTTCTGCCGTGGTTTTCATCGCAAACTCAAACAAGAATTTTCCAGCTCCCATCTCGTAAATGTTTAGCCCATGGCTTTATCTCCAAAACTTGTTTGCCCAGCTTCTCACCTCTGCTAGGTTTGGCAGTACATTATTCCTTCCTTCAAAATCTCCAACTAGACTTCTCTGCAGAACTTCACTGTGGGTGTTTGAAGATTCATTAATGCAAATGATTCCCTCTTCCTTCATTAATGTTGCTTGGGCATTAACTCTGTCCCCTTTTTTATTAGACCATTTAATGCTCCTCACTGCCTCTGCAAAGGGATAATTGTTGTCTACCAACCTCTGCTTAGTACTTTCCACCTCCTTTCTATGACTAGAAAGGAATCTCCCCATTTTGTCTGCTATGTTTCCCCATCCTGAGTTCAAAGTCAACTCCAGGATTATGATAACAGACCTCATTCTTCCCCTTATGTTTATCAGACTCAAATATCTTCCATATTTGTTGAAATTCCTAGCACAATATATTTCTGATAGAGGTTCTAGTCTCCAACATCTCTTCACCACATTTCCTTTTGTCTTTGAAGCTTCCCACATGACCTGAGTGATCCAGATCATTGATTTCTTGTTGAAAGAAGTTCTAGTGACATTTCTTTTACTCCTCTCAGTCCATTCGTACCAGTCGCCCGTCGTTCCTTTGATTCTCTTGAGATCAAAGGATTTAAAACCTACGGCAAAGTAAATACAGTCCTCCATTGATCAGAGGAGGGGTTAAGGAAGGAAAAGGGAGGGAAGGTGTGGGTGGAGGTTCCCGGTGATCAGAAGGACCACCAGAAAATGGATGTTGGTTTTGGATCTAGTTCATATTTTTGGGAATCGTGCCTAGGAGTGTTTCTCTCTCCTGCAGTTTTTTTATAGGTTTAGAACTTTTTTAATTGAATATCACATTTATATTTGCCATGCTTTAAAATTATTAGACTTGGACTAAACATGTTTATTGTATTTTTTCTCCCCTTGCTCCTTTTTTCATTAAAGCTCACGTTTTATTTGCACTTTGCGCTTATTCCCCAACGGAGCTTAGAGCATTTCTGCGATTTTTTCTTTTGATAACACTGGAGTAGAGATGGCTAATTCAATTTTAATTCATATTATGAGAGGTTATTAACAAGAGTTGAATGTATTTTCCCTCATTGTGCTATTTAAGTACCCAGGGGTCCGAGGAAGGAGTGTTTCTTTGCGTGGTTGGAAGCAAGGGTGTGATATTGACAGCGGAAAACCAAACAAAAAAGAAGATCAACTATGTTAGTTGGTGCTTCCTGTGCAAAAGTTTGAGTGAAGATGTGAATAATCTCTTGTTGCATTGTCAAGTGGCTAACCTTTGTGGAGAGTAATTCTTAATTGGTTTGGGGTGCGATGGGTGATGCCAAGAACAGTGAAGGAGGCTTTGCATAGCTGGGGTTATAGGAGGGGAAAAAGGAGTCCTAGGGCTTGGAAGGTTCCCCGCTAGCATGTTGTGGTTATTTGGAGAGAGAGGGAAATCGGAGGGTGTTTGAAGGGGTTGAACAAGATATTGTAAAGTTGCAACTAGTCTTCTGTTTCTAGTTTGCTTTTGGTGTTCCCACGAGATTGAAGTTTGTATAGAAGATTGGGCCTCTTTTTTTGAGAATCATGTTTCAATGTAGGTTCTCTCTTTTTAGGTATGCAGCTTGTATATGGGGGGTTTTCCCCAATTGTTAATAAAATTGTTTACCTTATCAGAAAAAATACATGATGCATACCTCAGAACGCAAGGAGTGGAAATACCCATTTACTGCAAATTTAGAAGCAGAGTATACCGCCTGACCTGGTGCAGGAGTCTTTCCAGCTGCACTGCTCATCTAGATATAAAAATAAATCAAATGAATTTTTGTACCATCGCCTCATCCAGGGGTATATAAAGTACAGAAAACTAATTTCTTGCCCATATTAATAGTGGAACAGAATGGTTACAAAAGTGGAGAAACTTTCCATAGTCCTGCCACGAGGGCATACTAAAAAGCAACCACCTGATTAACATAAGAACATGATAAAAACAGTTTTCCCAAGAGAATTATTGTGTTATTATATTCCTTTTAGAGTATGGATGTACTTGAGTTTCACCTGCCTGCATAAAAAATTTGCATAGAAAAGAACGACTCTGAAAATCAGAATTGTATAAGAGAAGAACCAGAAAAGGAATGTGATCCTAAAAGATTGTACTAAATTAAGATAACATTAGTGGACTGTACTGCAACAAGCTTGGTAAACCACCAGCCTGCATTTTGTATGAGATTCAAAAGTTAAAGTATTTTCTTAATTAATAATTTAGTAGATTTTTGTCCGGAACAAGTTTTGCTATCAGGTTATGGGATCAAGATAACTGTAGTCACCAAACTTAACTGCACCTCTGATAATTCTACTTACCACAACAAGATGTCCTCTTCCCCGCTTCAGCATGTAAGGCACAAGCATCCGCGTCATCGATATGGGGCCCACGACATTCACATTTAACATTGCCTACTAACAGATCAGATATGATATAAGTATTTGAAGCAACACAATAGAAACATTTCATAATCGGATGTCATATATTATCAGGTTGCCATGGATAGATGGATATCCACAGAACAGACCTGTTCAAAGAAACTAATGAAGAGTCATAAAAGCCTCAGGACTCTTTTTCTGACAAATCCTCTGTAGAGATGGATAGCAAAACCATAAAAACATGCTCATGCTTTAGATGACAAAAGTGTCCACCGAAAAAAAGAAGAAAAAAAGCAACTTCCCTTTTTTTAATAAAAGTTACTCCAATATATTATACCAGGAAGGGCCTGCATCTAAAAGAACTTTTTCTGCCAAGCTAATTATATACAAACCGACATCTCTTACAAGCTAGACACCTAGAAAACGTACATAGCCCATATGATGTACATTTGAGACTAAATGAAATTCAAGTGATAGTTATAATTTCATTTGCGTTGCTTGAATTCTTTTTTCCCTCCATCCTCCTGTTTTTGCAGTAATTGTAAAACTCTGCAATCAAGATCCCTCTAAGTCTCCAAGTTTCACCTCTTCCATTCCTTTTTTGAGAATGGTAACAATTTCTATATATCAGTGCACAAACACAGTGCCAACACCATATGTATAAATGTGAAGCTAAAACCGAAAAAGCTATCCTTCTTTTTGAAAATGGTAATTGTTTCTATTTCTGTAGAACAGTACATAGGTTGTACTGAAAACCGTATTTACATAAGGAACTCTAATAATACCAACCTATCCCTATAATGAGTCTAACACATCAATGATAGAGACAGTATCGTTAGAGTAAATTTGATTACACCAAAAACACAGTCACAATACAATTCAGTTTGACTTGTTGCATACTACTCTCCCTATTCTCAAAAACTCTAAGGTTCCTCTCTTTCCATATTGTCCACCAAATAGAGGCAGGGACAATTCTCCAGTTGCTTTTGTTTTTTGCTTGTGTCCCTTCTTCTTCCCAGCTATATAGAGCCTCTGAAATTCTCCCAGGCATGGACCAGGACATGCTTTTAAGTCTCAGGAACAAATTCCACAACTGGCCAGTTACTTCACATTGGATGACCAAATGATTGACTTTTTTGCAGTTTTTCCACAAAAAAAAACATCTAGAGCAAAGTGTAATTCGCCTCTTCATTAAATTTTTCCTGTGTCAATATTGCTTCTTTAGCCAATAACCACACAAAGCAAGACGCCTTGTAGGGGATTTTGGCTTTCCATATATGTCTCCAAGGCCACTTGAGTAACTGTAGATTTTGATGGTTCAACTTCTTGTATGCTGCACCTAGTTTAAAAATCCCTTTACTGCTTCCCAACCACTGCAATCTGTCCCGCCCTGTTCCCAGACCACTAAACTGATCAATGCTTCTCAAAAATTCTGTTACTCTTGGAATTTCCCAGTCATTGAGGTGTCTTCTAAATACAAAATTCCACCCTTGAGGAGTGCATAAGTCAGCTATAGTACTTTGTTGCTGAAGAACTAAATTGTGGATGTTAGGGAAGAGAGTCTCCATATTTCCTTCTGCATGCCAATCGTCCTTCCAGAATCTAGTTTTAATGCCATCTACCACTTTGATCTTGGTGTTTGGTTTGAATTCATTCCAAAGTTCTCTAATGGATTTCCATAAGCTAACACAATAAGGGGTGGTAACCTCTTTTGTCATCCAACTATCACTACTTCATATTTTTCCTTTATGACTGAGCCCCACATATTCTGATTATCATTTGAGTACTTCCAAAGCCACTTCATCCTCAAAGCTTTGCTCTGGTTCTTCATGTTCTTGATCCCCAGACCCCCAACTCTCTTTTCAGTGATCACAGTTTTCCATTTGACTAAGTGATACCCTCTCCTTTCCTTGTTCCCTTGCCACAAAATTTTTCTCCTGATGCTATCCAACCTATTGATGATTCCTGGCGGGACAGGAAATAATGACATCATATATGTTGGAAGTGCATCAAGTACAGAATTAATCAAAGTTAGACTTGCCCCTAGTGAAAGGTACTGAGACTTCCACCTTGCTAGCCTCTTCTCACACTTCTCAATCACCCCATCCCAGATTTCCATAGACTTGGATTTTACCCCCAAAGGCATACCTAAGTATGTGATTGGGAGGACACCCGCTTCACCTCCAAGTATTGACTTCAAAATTTCCATGTTTCAAAATTTACTGGATCTAGGAAGTTTTTCCTCCCGTTGACATGTACCAAACCTAAATCTAAAATTTCTAGGATAGCTACAGTTTCCAGTAGGGGTTCTTTACACCAAAAATGAAATATCATCTTGATCTTCAGAATTTGATTAGCCATGCCTCCAAAGTATCTCGAATTTCCTTCCCTTGAAACAGTCCACCAAATGCATTTCAACAACATAGAAAGATGTTTTTGGCATTGTCCACCAAAGACTCCAAAGAGCTTTTTGGGACTGTCCATTTGATACCTCATGCATAGAAAGATGTTCCAGATTTGAGAAGTCAACCCACAATGTAACATAGATGACAGTTTCAGCTTCCTTACCACAAAGATAGCATCTTGAAGATAATTGTATGTCTCTTTTTAAATTTCATGTGTTAAGCATGCCTGTTACTACCAACTAGATAAAGCATTCCATTTTATATGGAATTCTAACTTCCCATATGTGCTTCCATGGCCACAACTCTTAGTCTTGACTGATTGGGTCATTCAGGATCCCATATGCAGAATTGACTGTATATTTTCCTTTGTTATGCCCCTGACACCACATCCTGTCAACTTCTGCCTCAAGGGTCTTGAACACTGAAGAATATTTTTGGAACTCCAAAGCCTAAGACTTCCATTAGCCTATCCTAATGTTTGCATACTAAGGATATACAGACATTCTCATTAAATATAACTTAATCTGGAAATATGTCTTCTTTCCTAACATAAATTGCTTATGATTGTCACTGAAAGGAAATATAATCTGGAAGGAACATATTCCTAGCCAAAAATATCATTGGAAACCAACAAATAAACAATAATAACTAAGGGTATTCTATATGTGGACATAATATCGCAGTTGACAAACACTTCCTTGTGTTTTTAACATCTAATTTTGAGAAGGATTGTGTTTTAACATCTTTTGTAAAACGAGCTATTTGTGGTTGTGGGTGTGTACTACTGAATTGAGAGTCTGCTAGCTCTGATTGAATGATTAAGCAAAGAACCCATGAACTGACTAGGGTGGAACTTTATAGGCTAGGCATGGATATGGACCTAATCAGTCCAACGTGGTTTATGAAGACATGATACCTTGAGAGTTTCTTCTGTCACATCCAGTGCTATAGATTTCTGCAATAAAGAGAATTAGATTATCTAACTACATCTTCATAACATTAACAATCATCTTGAATTGATCAAAGAAAAACTCGGTGAAAACCCAGATGTTAAAGTTCTGCAAGCTACAAAGAGAAAGGTGCAAATTTTAAATTGTCCTTCATAGTGATTTCTCTCACTCCTCTCCCCACCCACCTGCATGTACTCCAGTGATAGTTATAAAAGATTTAGCACCATTTGTTTTTACAAGGGGAACAAAGTTAAAAACTACTAGTTTACATTAAAACCCGCCACATTACTTGAAGTTTTAATTTGACATCCTCAGCAAGTGTCAACCCTCAACCTACAAAGAATTCCACAAAATTAAGGTTTTCTCTGATTTAAGAAACTTTTAAGTGTGAATGCTTTTAGTGTTTTCTTCCAACATTTCTTTGATAAAATTATATAAGAACTGACGTGGTATCATTTTGTTTCATGCCCAACCAAATAGGAGGCACAAAAGTTAAACATAAAGATTGACAAGTACACCAGAAGATATTTTTAAGAAGTGAAGGATGACTTTTTGTTGCACAACTCAATCGTCAAGAGCCATAACAGAAGTTCCCAGTTTCTCTAGATTGAAATAAAAATAGGACATAGTTGGCCAAACCATCTCCAGAAAATATTGAAGAGTCCAATTCTTCAAAACACCCACATGTTCTATGTTTTTTATAGGACTAGCAAAAGAACTGAATATCCTCTATGTTAACAGAGTTCCTAATGATCTGTTAATTTAATGTTGAAATATACGGGTTAAGAGAACTCCATAAGATGAGTTTGTTCATAACAAGCCCTTATATCATTTGCCCAAAAGGGATACTGTCACCATGAACATAATGAATCCAAATGAAACCAGGAACAAACTAATCTAATTGATTAGAACCTGAGTTAGATGAAAGAGAATAATTTGTCCAATAATGGAAGTTCAATTAATTGTGGGTTTCTTTATCAAAATATTGTGGACTTACTGGACGCTCATAGGCTGCATTGTGAATCATATAATCCACTCCAGCTGCATCAAAAAATGATTCAGCTTTCTCTACAGCCAATCTCAGACTTTCCTCCCCAGATGTCAAGTCCAATGGTAAAACCATCACATCTCTTGGTGCATATTTTCCTGATTTTAACAGATACAATAATGCCAAAGTATAAAGCAGGATAGTAAGCAGTGAAGTAAGAAAGAAAGAAAGAGGCTTATCCTGCATCACTTAGAAAGCCTTACCTGTAAGTTGTTGCTTGACATGCTGTAGCTCAGCTTCATTTCGAGCAGATATAATGAGTTTTGCTCCTAAAGTTGCAAGTTGTTTGGCAAGAATTTCCCCTTTTCACCAATATCCAAAAGACAAAGATAAGAAGTTTTTTATGTCAGTAGAGGAAATATTTAGGGAGATGACAAACTTCTGACAGTTTATTTTTTTCCTCTGCAATAGCTGGCAAACCACACACAAGATGTAACTGCACTAGGCAAGCCTAGTGCGACCAGCTAGACCCAGAAGGCAAACCCCTTGCTTTCACTGGCAAGGAGTTTCAATCCAGCATGAAAGTCTCAAGCCCAAACCACTAGGCCACCCCGAAAGGTCAAACTTATGACAGTTAACTAGACAAATGATCATAGATTCATAGTATAAAAGATAACAAGTTCAACTGTTATGTACTTCGAAAGAACTAGTTTCATATAAATAAATTTCTTTAAAATCACCATCACTGGAAAAAAACAAATACCTATTCCACGACTAGCTCCAGTAATCCAAATAACCTGCACGGCTTAAAATTGGGCATCAAGAATATAGTACTCCAAACACTTGCTATTTACGAATTTCTTAATAATCAAAATTCAGAAACACAAAAATAGGTAACCTTATCTTCAATTTCCTCGCGTTTCACTTTCCCTTTTGACAATAATGTGAAATCCCCTGATAACAAAATTTTGAAACTTCAGTGCTCTGTTCATATCAAATTCAGATTCAAATTCAAGATGCATCCATATCAAATAGTTACCATCAGCAGTGAGGAACTTGATGAACAAGAATACGAAGATAACAAGGAACACCAAACACAAGATCATCATATTTCTCAGTCTCTTAAATCTCACAATTTCTAGCGTTCGCCGCGAATATACTTGTTGTTTTCCATTTGTGTGAAACAAATAAAAATTGGAGGGTTAATTAAATCTTTAATACGATTTTATTTTATTTTTGATATTTTAAGTTGTTAATTATTGTAATTTTCAACTAATATATATCTTTCGAATTTTTAAGTTGTTAGTTATTGTTATTTATAATATTTCTTATTGCATTTTCAAATAGTATATATTTTCCTTTGTCACAATTTATGTGGTACTAATTGAATTTCAAAAGTCAACCAATTTTTTTGTAGAATTTTTATTGGCAATTATTATGATTTTATAATACTTTTTAGGGAAAAGGGTCTGAAAAATACTTCAATTTTGGCCAAAATTATTGTTACGATATCAAACTTTATGGAGTACATTTTACCCTTACACTATTTAATAGTATATTCTAAAGGTATATATGTACCCACGTGGACACATTACTATTTATAATGATGCAATATTTATAATGTCCACGTGGCACATATATATCTTTAAAATACACTATTAAATAGTGCAGGGGGTAAAAGGTCATTTCCAAAGTTCGGTATTGTTACAACAATTTTGGTCAAAGTTCGAATATATTTCAGACATTTTTCCCTAATTTTTATGTAATTTTTGAATAATACATATATGTTACTCTCTCTAATCAAATTTATGTGGTGTAGATACAATTTTAAGAATCATTTACATTGTTTATGTCTTTAAAAAATTTAAGTTATTTATTATTATGACTTAATGTCATGACCCAATTTTGAGTCATGCTTGCCCTGTCACGATCCAAAGTACCCCTAGACATGACATGGCGCATAGGATCTCAAAAGGCCATAAACAAACCACTTATCATACATCATACAAGATAATAGAGTTTAAGAGTTTATATCATAAAGAGTTTGTCAAAAACGTAGCGGAAGTCTAACATAGTCTCAAAGTCATCTAGTACATCAAGAGTATACTTAACTCATACATCATATACAATCTATAAAAGTAAAGACAATAAGCAACTAAGGTTTCGGTCCTCGGAACATGAGGACTCACTAATCTTCAAAAGCTACTAATGTGATCACTAGCCACGGGGATGCGGAATAAGAGCGTCGGACCCTATATTAGTGAAACAATGTAGGCAAGAGTATGCGCTAGTACAAACAATGTACCATGATAGCAATGCATATAAGATACGAAATCATGTTAAAAGGATATTTTACATGATATGCAATGACCAAGCTTAAATCATGAGATAAAAAGGTTAAAAAACATAAATCATAAACATGGTCAATGCAAGCTAAACATCTTTAAAACACTTGTTTTGATATTTCTCGAAGTAACCTTAGTTCATTATTGTAGGAGATTTACCTCTAACCTACATAAGACTATGTGAGCTATAACATAGAATCTGGTGTCTACCACAAACCGAAAAGGGATGTCCTCACTTGCCAAGGTAAGAACCTTGAACTTCTAGCCTATGTGGATCCACTAGCTAATATCTATCTAAGAAAACATCCTATGGTGGCACATAAGTATGGGATAAGAAGATTGCTGCTAGAAACCCGACCTCAAGCTACCGGAGAGCTTCCATCTTAATATACTTTCGGTGCTAAGCACAAATCCCGCGGAATGCTGATTAATCTTAACATATTTTATCATTATAAGACATGGGTAGTCGTCACTTGACTTATCATTAGAATAACTCCGTAATCTTGATTCATCTTAGGTTTAAAAACCTTTCAACCTTGTGAATTCTTTATGTGAAAAAAAACCCTTTTCACATTAATGTATGAGTAGTACGTGAGAAATCATTTCACAACGCAACAACATTGATACTTCACTTTCAAAGCATCCTTAAAACAATTTCATCAATTTCATAAAGAACATGCATATCTTCATAAATTCATCTTTCATGTTTCAAAGGCTTCATCATAAGATCCACTCTAGAAATCATGGATCATGAATGGGTTCATGCAAATTCAACTTAAAAACATGCAATTATCTCAATTCATGCATAAAAAGACATAAAACAACCAACTAGATCGTAATTGAAAAGAACCCATGAGATTGAGTAAAAACCCCTAACTTCCATTGGAGATTCTAACTTGCAAAATTGGAGAATTTAGGAACCCTATAGAGGAAAGGACTCCATAGGTGAATACTATAATACCTTGATGCCAAAAGCTTGTAATTAATGGTGAATTTGAAGACTTGATCTTGAAACCCTAGACTTCTTCTTCTAATTCCTTAGAGAGAGAAATATTTGAGAGGATGAACTTGATCAACTTTTGGGATTTTAGGAGAATAAAATTGAATTTGGTAATTTGAAGGTTAAAAATCATTATATATGGCTTTGGGTGGAAGGAAAAACGACGTAGTATTGAGTTAAAAGAATTGAGAAAAGACCAAGATGACCTTGACTTAAAATTGCCGAAGTGCCTCTCAAGAGGAGCTTCACGGGCCGTCTAGAGCATGATGACCCATCTAGTGGGTCGTGCAAATGCCCTACCTGATAGGGCTTCACTAACACAGGCATAAATTTTTACAACAGACTTGGAATTAGGAAAACTTGGTGGCGTTGGAAAGAGGACCCAAAGATCTTTAATTTGATTGGTCATAGACCACCTAATTCATTTTGTGCTGAAAGATATGATTGTTTGAAGTTGACCCAAAATTCTAAGTCTGATAAATCTCATTCACGGTCCGTGTGAAGCTTCACGGACCAATTAGGCATTTGTGGTCCTTAACAGTGGCCTGGGGTGAAACCTTACTGACAGGGTGACTTGTACGGACCCTAAACGGGTCGTCCAAGTCACCACAGGAATTCTGGGGCACCGTCCAGGTAACCCCTGCCTAGAGAAGGTCCTGGATAGTTTTCACGAAGCCTTTAATGGGCCGTGGACCCCTACACGGCCCATTTATGGTGCCGCGAAGTGTCCATGGTCCATCTTGGGTTTGTGACTTGCCTGTTTGACCCTTTTTGGCCCTTTTCAAATCCAAGGTGTTACAATATCTCCTCCTTGGGAACATTCGTCCTCGAATAAGATTCAAGACATCAAAAGAGGGTAGGAACTAGACCTAGCATCCTAACATGAATGCAATCACATAAATGCACATATCCGAGGGAGAAACTTCAATTCCAAGCTAAAATATGTTCAAAACATCATTTCATAAGGTCTATATGCAACTCATACTCAAATGCACATAAATATAAGGAAATCTATCAAGTCAACTCATTTTCTCAAAAATCAAGTTTTTTTTGCATGAACATGCATAAATGAGGAATCATGGGAAATATCTAAGACACATGAAACCAAAAGAGTAAATCATGAGGAACTGGATACCTCAAGCTAGAGTAGGGATGGAGGGAAAGATATGAGGATAATGGGATATCAAATCGGCCTCGGTCTCTGAAGTAGCACCCTCAACTAATTGATTCCTCCAAAGAACCTTCACCGAAGCAATTTCTTTATTTCTTAACTTCCGATTTCTCCAGTCCAAGATCTCAATCGAAACTTCTTCATAAGAAAGGCTATCCTTTATTCCAAGACTCTCCAATGGTACTATATATGTTGGATCACCAACACTTTCTTCAACAAGGAGACATGGAAAACTGGATTCACCAATGCCAATTCATTAGGCAATTCAAGTTCATAAACAACTTTACCAATACCCTTCAAAATCTGATATGGGCCCATATAACGAGGATTAAGCTTCCCTTTCTTTACAAATCTCATTACACCCTTCATGGGTGAAATTTTCAAGTAGACCCAATCTTTTACATCGAACTCAAGATCTTTTCTTCTAACATCGGCATAGGACTTTTGTCGACTTTGAGACATTTTTGACCTTTCTCTAATAAGCCAAACTTTCTCCATAGCCTCATGTACCAACTTGAGACCTATCAAAGCCACCCACTTCAAACCAACCTATAGGAGATCTACACCTCCTACCATATAGAGCCTCAAATGGATTATACCAATACTTGAGTGATAGCTATTATTATACGCAAATTCAATCAAAGGTAAATGATCATCCCAATTACCCTTGAAGTCAATTACATAAGCTATCAACATATCCTCCAAAGTTTGGATAGTACGCTCCTCTTGCCCATCGGTTTGAGGATGAGGACCGTACTAAGCTTAACATGAGTACCAAGCCCTTTTTTGGAAAGATTTCCAAAACTTAGAAGTTAATTGGGTACCATGATCGGAGATAATGGACAAGGGAACTCCATGCAACCTAACTATTTCCCTCAGGTACAACTTAGCATAGTCCTCCACCGAATTAGAAACCTTTACAAGAATGAAATGAGCCGATTTTGTCATTCGATCCATAATAACCCAATTCGAATCATGTTGTTGCCGGGTGCGAGGTAACCCAACAATAAGTCCATATTCAAACCTTCCCACTTCCAAGTAGGTATACTGATATCTTGGGATAAACCTCCCGGCTTTTGATGCTCAACATTCACTTGTTGACAACTAGGACACTTTGGGTTTATGACTTGCCCATTTGAGCCTTTCAAGCCCTTTTTCAAATCTGAGGTGTTACAGGCGCCCACTATTAATCCCCAATAGGCAAGTCAAAACCCAAAATAAAAGCGAAAGAGAATAAACAACTAGAAAGAAATAAGTGAAAGCAAATATTGGTACAAAAAGTAGGGTTTGTAGCACAGATATGTAAATACGATACAAAATATACAAAACAAGTCCGAAAGTGACCCAGAAAGACAAATAATATATACGAGAAACCACCTCGGACCTGGTATCACCAGTACAAGAGTGTCTACGTACAAATTAGCTATATACATAAAGTATGTCTAAATCAAAATATAAAATATAGACAAGTACAAAAGAAGGAAAGCAACTCTATTTGGACGCCAAAAACTTACCACGATCCAAGTCTGTGACGGCCATGGGAGATCCAATGCTTAGCGAGGGTGGCTGGTGCTGGGAGCTGCATGAGAAAGCGATGAAGAAGTGTAGCATGCGTACCAAAACACATGTATATTCTTCCAAAAATCTCAATTTCCCTCAAGTAAAAATAGTAGTCACTCTTTCGGAGCTCTATAAGTGGAAAATCTTAGTAAAAATCATTTAAGTTTCTTAAATACAATTTCCCCTCGTTTTCAAATACGAATATGTCAAAATGCAGATGTCACACTCATAATTACATGCAAAACATATTTAATACAATCACATAACACAACAATCTGGGTAGACATACTAACCTGGAACTCCAACTAGTCCAAGTCCAAATCTAAGGCCTCATGCACACAAATATATGATAAAGCGATAAAACTTGAAATGATATAAAGGCACACAATTCAACCAAGGCAAACTAACACGCATAAATCTAAGTTTCATGCCTCCTAAAAGCATTCTAAGGATTCTAAAATGTCAATCAAAGCTAAGGATCAACATAAACTAAGATTTATCGACTACACACTAAGCTAAATAACTCGAAAATGACCAAATATATAATCTATGGATCATGCAAACCAAAAATCTAATTCTAAAGCTTTCTTAACGATCAATACTACTGGATATATATACAATCTAGCTAAATCAAGTCTAAAGTGAAGAAATCATAACCTACCTCGAGGCCAAAACTGCACCAGAACCTCTAAATCAGAGCTTTTCCTTTCAAAAGGGCCTCTGAGAGATGCCACACTATCAAATTAATGATGAGAACATCAAAACAAGCAAAATAATAGTCATATTGCAGTAACATACTTTAGTATAAAAAATTAGGTCAGAATAAGATCGTGAGATCCGTGTGAGGAATAAAAAAATCAACTCCATCACAAGGTCTCAATAGCTCAAGAAGCTTGTGCCAAAAAAGGGGCACAATCCGAGCAACGAACTAGCCTAAAATAACCCACCAATTTTAATCTCATGAGTGATAAAAATGGCAATTCAAGAGAAAAATCGAATGAAACTTACAAATTTAACCAAGAATTAACGGTCCACACAATGAGGCCACACAATCCCACAATAATTTCCAGAAATTCCCACTAATTTTGATTCAAAATTGAGATCCAAAGTCACCCCAAAGGGTTGGTCTTAAAAAAATGCATGCTGAAATTCTAGATAAATTTATTTCTAACTGCTAGTCATTTACCTCCGCGAACGTGAGGCTGGTCCACAAACGCAATTGTCAAGTTGACTGGCCCTCCGCGAATGCAAAGCATAGCTCGCAAATGCGGTGGCTAAAAACAATACTTTCTATGCTCGTAGAGCTCATCCCGTGAATGCGATTCATTCGAAACCCCATGAACACAACGAACTATGCTACCCCACCAAAATCAGTATTCTGAACTTAATGAAAGCGATGAAAAAACTAAAGGTGGACGTCTCGATAGATTTTTGATTCAAGTCAAACACTTACAAAGGCAAACACAACAACAAAATGCCAAATGCCACAAAATTACCCGCAAACACCTCGAGATTTGAACCAAAGGTCGTTCTAGACCAGAAGCAACATTCTAGAACTGACTGCACTGATAGAATTCTCATCCAAGCATATTTTCAAAAAATATTGACCGAAGTCAAACTTTGCCAAGCTTTCACAACTATTTTGCCTTACGGCTCAAACTCACGTTGAAGGCCTCGAGTCCCAAACCAACCTATAGAACTAACAAAAATCTTATATGACATCAAATTCTCCAAATGTTGACCAAAGTCAACTCTTTCACTTAGAAGCCTCCAATAGAGAAAAACTAACCCAACTCATTCACGACCACCTCAAGAAATGTGTCACCTATCCTAACACACCACAAATACTGCGAGAAGGAGAAAAATAGTAAAATGCATACAAACCAAGAAAATAACCATGAAGGTCATTACAACATCCACTAATAAAAAGATTTTTATCCTCGAAAGTAAAAGAAAAGAAAGTACCAAAGGCTAGAAAAGAGAAGGATATCGGGTTTGCATCTCAAGATTGGCCTTCCGAGTAGCTCTTTGAATGGATGATTCCTCGACTGAACCTTTACCGATGCAATCTCCTTAGACATTAACTTTCTAACTTGCATGCCTATAGTAACTATAAGTTGATCCTCAAATGCTAACGACTCATCAAGTTGAACCGAACTCCACTGAAGTATGTGAGACTCATAGAGAACATATTATCTCAATATAAAGACATAGAAAGCAGGGTGAATGTTTGGAAGAGCTCATGGTAAGGCTAACTCATAAGCCACCTCTCCAATCCGTCTCAGAATTTCAAAAAAAGGACAATGAACCTAGGGCTAAGCTTACCCTTCTTCTCGAATCTCACAATGCCCTTCATGGCTACACTTACAGAAACACCTAGTTGCTAACCATGAACTCCAAGACCCAAACACTCCGATCAACATAACTCTTATGTCTACTTTGGTAAGTACGGAGCCATTCTTAGATCACACGAACACTGTCCATAGAATCACACAACAATTTGGTGACCCATGGCCTAACCTTGAAAGCATCAAACCAGCCCACCGGATATCGACATCTACTACTATACAACCCCTTGAATGGAGCCATCTGAATACTTAAATGGTAGCTATTATTATACGCAAACTCCACCAAAGCCAAGAATTGATTTCACTAACCTCCGAAATCAATAACATAGGCCCAAAGTATCTCCCTCTAAGACCTAAATAGTCCTCTCAAAATAACTGTTAGTCTGTAGATGGAAAGCGGTGCTAAGCTCAACTTGGGTACCCAACTCCCTCTAAATAGACCTCTAGAAACATCAAATGAACTGAGTGCTTAATGTGTTGTGGATTTATGGCACTTGTAATACTTTAAACTTGGGATTTTGTGAGTCTTAAGCTTGGTATTAGGTTTGATTGTGTTTTTTCCTTGTTTTGCAGGAAATTCGGTTTTTGGCATCTAAAGGACAATGGTAGTTTGGCAGTGGAATTTAGGCCATATACGAGTCGTGTTCTGAACCACAAGCCATAGATGGACTCGTATATGAAAGAACACAAAAGGGACTCTCAGGTGTGAAGAGTATGAGCCATCAGTACGAGCCACAGAAGCCAGTACAAGTCGTAGATCACTACCCGTAGAAAAAATTTACAAAGTGAAAAAATGAAGGCCCACACCACGAGTGGCCAGGACGGACCGTACATCTTTCCATGGACTGTAGACCTTGTGCATGGAATATATCCTGAGGTTGAGGAATTAGTGTCATCCACGAGGGGATTCTATGAACCATAAAATGGACTACGATCTGTACAACTGAACCGTAGAAGTTGTATTCCTGTTTTCCTATATGAGTTTTGTTTAGGTTTTAGACGTATATAAATATTTTTTTAGGGTTTATTTTATTTTATATTGTTATGTCATTTTGAGTTCTTGAATTATTCATGAACCACTTTTGCTTTAATTATTGAATTTGTGGGATTTTAATTATATTTTGATTCGTTAAATTTTGACTCTACAATTTTTTTAGTTGTGAATCCTCTATTTCTTCATCTTCAGCCACTACCATGTTTAGAGACCAGGTAAGTTCTGAACTGTACCCTTTTCTATAGATTCTTCTACTAGGCTTTTAGAACTCCGACTTCAGCTTGACCTTGCTACTATGGAAAATGCCTCTTCAAATTCAAATGAGTTACCTCCAGATCTGAGCTAAGCATAACCTTGGGGAACACTGAGCTAGGTATTATTTAGCACCCTTTAAATACAATGATATTTCCATGGATGATTTGTTGTTTTTCCTCATCTTCTTCAGTTTAGGTTTAACAATATTGTTGTATCTCTATCCAATCAACTCCGATGAAGCTAAAGTTGAAATCATTCCAAAGTTGTTATAATGAAATGATTACCATCACTCTAATTCCATGGATCTAGAGATATATCAATTTCTTGATGTCAACATCTGATTTGAGATTCGTTCAACCAACCAGGTAAATTTATTATTCCTTTTCTTTAATCTAAATCTGATGGATTTAAACTCATAAATGGGATTAATATCACCACCTAGATTTAGATCAATGAGACAAACACTAATAATTTGTTTTGTGCGAGGTTGACTATGAACTTTCCAACTAAATTAGTGTTTCAGTTCCATCATCTGTCTTTCCATCCGGCTCTGCATTGCTGAAAATCATGTACCAATCTATACTTTTTAGGCCACTTAGACATTAACTAATCATTCTCGATGAAGTTAAAGCTATAAAGTTTACTCATCCTGGCTTTTTTAATCATACGAGACTCCTTAAAGCTCTCAACAGGTGCATGATAAATAATCAACCAAATTTAATTAAGGTGAAGTGAAAAGTCAATTGCCAACATCTAGATATCCTTATTAACATAAATGAGCCCATAAGTGAATATAAATTGATTTCAACTCTTAGTTTGATTGGCCTTATCCTCAACTCAAGAATGCCACACTTTTCTGCATTGATTATTTTTCTACATGTCAGTGGTATCTCCTGAAAATGATTAAATTCAAAGTTACCTGCAACATCAACGGATAGATTAGTGAAATAGTTAGCAAGAGTATTTTCCTCCCTTAAGGAGTATTGTACTCTTGTTGTCCCCAAAGTCCTCATCCCGGTAAAGGATTTGACCTCCTATGTCACATGACTCCAAGGTACCTTCCAAACACCATGAATGATATTGATAATTGATAATGAATAAATTCCATTATAATAGATTTAAATCCATTCTCCACAAAAAATTGGAGACCTTTCGTGAAAGCTATAGCCTTAGCCACTAAATTGGTTATATCTTGAATTTTCAATCCTTTTGTGCCAACTATATCACCAAAAGAATTTCTTATACATAAATCAATTGAACTAGGGCCACAATTACATCTTGATTCCCCATCTGTGTTGCATTTCCACCAGCCTAGAGGTGGGGGAGTCCACCTAACCACCCTAGTTAGGAAAACTATACTAAATTATCCAACAAGGCTACAATATGAGGCAAATCATTAGGGATATGTGAATATTTAAACTTCAATTTAATGAAATTTTTAATAGTGCTAGTAGTATCCCATAGTACTGTATGAATATAATATGAACCTTTTAATATGGTGTTTCTCCTTCTCCAAATGAACCATAAAATTACATTAGGGATATCATTGAAAGTAATTTTATGTCTATCATTGCTTTTAGCATCCCACCATTTCATTATAACTTGTTTTACCTGAACTAATGGCCTAAGAGACCAGTTGTAGCAACAAAATACTTCCACACAGCGTCTGCAACCTCTCCCTTTAGGAATAAATGTTCAATTGTCTCACCGTTTGGAACCTCACAACAATGACTCGAAGGGGAAATGTTAGGGTTATAGTGTGCCATTAATGTAGCAATAGTAATCATATTTTTCCACACCTTCCATGTCAAGAAAGAGATTTTAAAAGGAATACATGAGACCCAAATCTTCTTGTAAGAATTAGTTTCCTCTTCTCTCTTTCTTATTAGATTCCAAGCACTTTTGATAGAGAATTGACTAGAACTATTATTAGTACTATGATTTTCTTATTTCAAATTATTACAAATTACACAAAAGTAATTAATTAAGTATACGTATGTAATATAGGTATAATCGTGTAAAATTTGGTATAAACATATGTGTTCAAGAGTATTATTTCCTTTCACCCAACAAGCAACTTGTTTCCATCTACACAAGACCACGTGGAATAAAGTAGTTTTATTTAATTAATAACATCAACGATGATATACTCTTGTGAAGGTGTTTGAGGGTTTGACATCGGCTCCTACCTTGTATATTTATGTGATAATTAAACTTGTGGGGGACATAAACTAAAAACTTCAACGAATTAAAGAGCTCATAGCTTACACACATAGGATGAGTGTGTTTATTTGTGCACACCCAAAGTTGGAGGGCATAAATGTCAGTTAAGACCAAGTTAAAGAGAGAACGCACACACACATACCAATTAACTTCATTCAGAATTGTTATATTTATGTATTGTATTATGCCTAAATTTTATTATACTGTATCATTAAATCCATTGTTAGATAACGACATAAAGTTTCCACATTGTGTAATGATCGAATTGGTGTAATTGAGTTGTTGCCTTTTTTTTTTTGTTGTTTTTTACTTATTATTTAGTAATTCTATTTTATCCTTTACCCTATAAACCTTTTAAAAGTAGCTCTACCCCGTATTTACTTTTCTTGTTTATCCTTCAAATTATTAATGTGTTATATATAATGATGAAAAATGATATAATTTATCTAATCATTATATTCATTAAAACAATATAATATGCATGATACAATACCACACACTACAATACAATGTGCTACATAACAGAACAACCATCCAAAAAAGTATTAATGATACTTTGGCCCAATTTTTTTTTTTTTATTGAAATGGAAGTAGAGGATTTTTTTTATAACTTACCAATTTGAGGGGCAAAAAATAAATATCATCCCGAAATAGAAGCCGTTTGGTAAAAAAAATTGAATTTTTTAAAGACAGATTTAGAAATATGATTCAAAATATATGGGTCAAACTCCAACTTAAATATAAAATATAAACTCTGACCTCTGATTGGTTCATGTGTGTCATAAATGTTATCAAATATGTTGTGTGAAAAGGTTTATGTGATTGACCAAGACATGTCGTTTTATATATTTGACAACTTTTGATTGGTCATTATTTTGAACGAGGATTACCATCTTATTTGAATACATGACATCTTTCTGTTGGTCTTGAATTTGACTGCGATGACAAGTGTTATATTGTCTGACATAAATTTGGACCTCAAGATGAAATGAATCTTGGATTTGAATATAATAAATAAACTTATTTAATTGTGTAGTCCAAATTACTTGTTCAATCCAAATGAACATGAATTTAATTCAAATTTTTTGTATGAACTTAATTAAAATTTATGTGTCTACATACGTATATAAAATAACATATAATTTCCTTTTTTTTTAATCTTTTTGGTTAAGCAGAGATTTCATATTAGAAAATTAAAAGGTCTTTAGTACAGAAGTAGATGGGCCATCCCTCATATTTGAATGTTCGGCCGTGGTATGACCTTGAGTTAAGGTTTTTCAAAGCAAGATGCTTCTAGAAAAAGAAGTTTCATCGATGTCTGTTGTAGCGCTTGTTTGACACATAGTGGAGGAACTTCCCAAAAAGTAGGAGCATCGTGGGTCCCATTGCTCGCTCCCTCCTTAGCTAGTGCATCCGTTACCATATTTTTCTCCCTATACACATGTGTCGGGTTGAGACTCCTAGCTGCTCCATCAATGATCTGCATTCAAGGAATATGTTAGCATAAGGAAGGTGACCTTTATTATTTTTAAAACCACTAAAGGTGGCGATTAGGCATTACCTAATCTATCTTTTAATATTAGAAAAAATACAGAATTAGTGTGTTGAATTTTTATCCAAACCACCTTGACAAATAAGAAGGATGAACAATTCATCCTTGTACAAAAAGGTCCCAATACAACGGTTCATGAGATTGGTCATGAGAGTATGGTAACATCTAGGGTGCATAGATACAAAGTGTAAAATACACAGATCCCATGAACAAAAAACTAAAATAAATTAATTATTATCAAATGTTAAGGAATTCCTTTGTGTTCATATTATGAAATTTGGTGTTCCTCAATGTCATTCTTCAATCAGTTTTTGACTTCATTGAAAAGAGTCAATTCTGCATGAAAAAGGAATATTTTCTTTGTTTTTCACCCATATTAGCAAGGTACTCTACCAAGCTATGTACTTCTCTATAGCAATGTTGGAATTTATAATTACCATTCCTCTTCTGGAAATTAATTTGGCCAATAAGATAAACAATATGAAAGTGGACATTGGAGTGATCATTGATCATGGAGTTAGATTCTATGTCACATTCGTGTATCCATTAGTGATGCACAATTGCATTACTTTAAGTATAGAGTTAAATTAAACAACATTATTAGTACATGGATCAAAAGACCATTCTCATCCCTAAGAATGCCTCCTTCCACCTGCTTTGCTTGGGTTTCCTTTGTTGCATCCATCGGTGTTTAATTTGAACCTACCTGGACTTGGTTTACTCCACTTAAGACATTTGATGTTAATCATGGGTTTGAGTTTTTCAATTTGTATTACAGTGTTGATCTATTGTTGATTGTAATGTACTTTTGAAAACTGACAAATGAGAAACATTCTGATCTGACAGATAACATGGTTGATAATATGGCTTGGTAATTTTTTGATGTCCTCATACTTATGACTACATATGGCTTTCTAAATTTCCCAACAAAAAAATAGAGGAAGGTAATGTATTAGCATCGGGTGAACTCTATTTTTTGTGCTACTTTGCTACCAAGTAGTAAGAGTGTCTCTTATTTTGTCTTGTCTATTGTTAATGCCACAAGAATTTGAGAAGAAATTTCATACTAGATTAATAAGTTTTTCTTGTTTGAAGAGGTGATCCACATTCTCTATGCATTCTTGCTCACAACAGATGCACTTTGAAGGTTGATGAACTTTGAATCTTTGTAGAGCTTCATCACTTGGTAGTTTGTTAGACAATAACCTGAGCAGGGTAAAGGAAATCTTGTGCGAGACCTGTTTTGTCCATTTTCTGGCAGCAGTAAGAGTAGTAGTATTACTACTTCTCAGTACTTGCCAGGTAGATTTATGGTGAAAAAACCATTTTGATTTGGAGTTCAAATATGCATGTCATTGTTGTGTCTCATAATGTCAATGGTAGAAATTTGGCTTACAAAATAATTAGGCAGAATACTATTAAGCTTAGCAAAATTCCAACCATCATTAGTGATAAATTCAAGCACCTTGACCTTTTTAGAATGGTAAGTGTCTGGATACATTACCATATTTAGTTCTAAGGGAGTTAGTTTTTTTCCAAAAAGATACATTACCATTACCAATTTTCCAAAAAAAACATGTTTTTCACAAAGGGTTATTGAGTCATGAAGTCTTTTCCGAATATGAGATAGTCACAACACTTGTGGAAACCATATTTAGTCCTAAGGGAGTTAGTTTTTTCCATCTCACAAGTTGGAGGCCATGGAGGATGGCATGGAGTTCTGCCTGGGTGGCGTCTATGTATGCAAGTTTCTTCCGAAAGTCCCATAGTGAAGAAACCTTAAATGCCCTATACAAGAACCATGTTCTAGTTAGTTTGCCTAGATAAAGATACAACACAACAAAACAATTATTTTATCGTGGAAACCTTCCTTTCTCTAGGAAGGAAAAACCCACAATACACTTTTATTACCTTCAAGAACAATTCAATATTACAACTCAAAAATCATAGGGACTAACTCTAGTAACTTTACTTTTCAACGATTAACTATAATCGAAGATTCTACTCTCCAAGAAGCCAAACCCACTTCTTGTTACAATTCTCTCAAAACTCTGTCACACACTCGGAACAATAATTCCTAAGCACTGATTATGAGACGAACCAATGCAAACTAACTCTAGAAAGAAATCCTAAATGTAGTTCTTCTTTCTTCTAGCCTTTTAATCTCTCAAGTCGCTCTGCCTTTGTTGGAAATTTCTCTTGATTTATAATTGCAAAAGCGAATTTTTCCTTCTTTGGCTTCGTCCTTTTATAGATGTGTATTAAGCCTTAGTTGACTTCTACATGGAAATAAATTAAATTTTCCTAGAAAAATAATCCTTTTCCTTATAAGACTTGTTTATTTCCTTCCCTTTCCGCATAAGAGACATCTGCCTCTGTTCTTCTCATTATTTGGTTTGGATTGATGTTTTAAATATGTTTCCTATTGCATATATGTTTTTGCAATCTTTTACCATTCTTTTTATATTATGTCTGGTACATGCTTGTGAACTTGGTTCATGTTGTCATCATCAAAAGCTATTTGTAAGTTTTGGCAAGTCATCAATTTCCCCCCGTTTGATGATGATAAATATACTCATTTCCTGCATTTCAACAAAGCACTCCTTCCCCCCTTTTGACATATAAAAAAGAAAGGTAAAAGATAAAAATAACATAAGATAAAAACAAGCCCAGAGCCTTAAGGGCAACAATCAGCCTGGGCAAACAGAAAAACAAACAATATATAAGGATATTATCCATCCAAACAAGATACAAAGATAACAGTTAGTCACAGATATAGAGTTAATCAAAACATGATGCACAATGTTTAAAGCTCGGTACGAGCTCCAACAAAATATCCAACAAACATAAATCATAACAAGTAATAGTATTGTCTTAAAAGAAGCAAAAAGGAAAGTCTAGCATAAAGATTTAGGATGTGGAAGGAGGAGGGGTGTAAGATAAGGCAAATAGTTGTAACACACGGTCCACTCGAGCATCGTTGTGTTGTTGTTGCTACAACAACTGGTCTTTTAGTCTAGCTACTTCACCCAACAACTCAACTAAGTTAGTGCGAAGAGTCTAAATTTCAGCAAGAAGGGCGTCATTCTATTCCTGGCAGTATGAATATAATTGAGAATGATGGCAACTAGGCCAGTAGCCCTAAGATCAGCAGTAGGAACCTTGTTGCTACTATCAAGTAGTCTTTGGAGGCTTAGGGCAGGAAAAAAAGATGATGACTGGGTCGGAGATGGTGATCGGTAAGGAGGGGATTGGTTTGTGAGAGTGATGGAGGCGATAACTTCCCCCCTGAGAAGATGCCCTAGGTGAACCAGGTACAAATGCATTTTTCGGTGAGGAAGATGAGGAGTCCTCATCATCAGAGTAAGTGACTAGGTTTTGGGGTGTATTCATGGTGATAAAGGATTCTGGGTTGAGGGGATTTTTGGGTTCATAATTTGAGAGATGAATGTACAGGATTATTGGGAATGGATGAGTAATGATGGGATTCTGACACTTTGATGGGATGTTTAAGAGACAATTGAGTTTTCTTATGTGAGAAGTAACTCTAGATCATTGGTAATGAGTTTTCCCGCGTAAATGTCAGGGTTTTAAATGTGGGTGTATATGGATGGACCAGGTTCATAAGCATCTTTCAATACAAAACCATATCCTTGAGTGTGATGCATAGTTGAATATACTGAGGATGAGTGCATATATGTTAAGATGAGAACTTGTTCCTTGACATGAGAGCACCTTTGTAGCATAGTTATAGGAAACTAAGGGTAATATTATTAGATCTGATCAGAGTGTTGTCCTACTGCAAGTGTGTACCTGTGATAAGGTACCAAGATAACTTGGTATAGTTATATACTAAGCTTATTGGCAACCTGGTCCTCAGTTTTGCAAAAAGTCATGATGATGAGTCCTTTCTCCACATTGTCCTTGAGAAAGTGGTGGTGTACATCTATATGCTTTGTTTGTTTGTGTTGGACTGGGGTTTTTGCCATATTGATGACACTTGTGTTGTCGCATCTGATAGATATACATCCTCCTTTGATTCCAAAATCCTCAAACTATGATTTTTATCCATAGGAGTTGAACACAACAAGAGGCAGCTGCGACGTATTCAGCTTCAGTAGTAGACATGGCAACCTTTGTAGCCCATGACACTAGGCATGGTCCCAAAAAGTGAGCTAATCCTTACGTGTTTTTTCTGTCCACCAGGTATCCGACATAGTCTATATTGGTGAATCCTACCAAATCAAATGAGTCTCCTAGTAGATACCATAGCACCAGGTTCATAGTTCCTTTCAGATATCATAGAATTCTTTTCACAACTTTTAAATGAGATTCTTTTGGACAAGATTGTAAATGTGAACATAAGCCAATGCTGAACACAATATCTGGCATGCTGGCAGTGAAGTAGTAGGGATCCAATCATTCCTCTGCCCTTTGTGTCATCACATGAGAACTAGGTTCATCTTTATCAAGCTTAGTTGTCGTTCCAATTGAGGTATCATTTGGCTTAGCTTCATTCATCTCAAACTTCTTAAGTAGCTCTTTAATATATTTTTGCTGATGATTTGAAGTGCCAGATAGAGACTACTTGATCTGAAGGCCTAGGAAGAAGTTGAGTTTTTCCGTGATACTCATTTCAAATTCACAACTCATTAGCTGTGCAAATTCAACTCTAAGTTTTGCATCTCTTCCTCCAAATATGATGTCATCTACATATACCTGAACTATAAGAAAATGTCTACCTTGCTTTCTAAGAAAAATGTGTTGTCAATCTTGCCTCTTGAATACCCGTGTGTAAGAAGAAAGCTTGATAGTCGATCATACAATGCTCTTGGGCTTGGGACCTGCTTTAAACCGTATACTACACTATCTAGCTTATAAAAAAGTTAGGATGGTCAGGACTTTCGAAGCCAAGTGGTGTTTAACACATACCTCTTCTTGAAGAAACCTATTTAGAAAGGCACTCCTGACGTCCATTTGTTAAAGTTTGAACTCCATATGAGTCGCAAATGCCATGGGCATCCTAATTGCTTCGATTCTTGCTACTAAGGAAAATGTTTTATCATGGTCTATTCCTTTTTCCTAATTGTATCCTTGTACTACTATTCTGGCTTTTTTTCGTGTGACTCATCCTTGATCATCAAGCTTGTTTCAGAATACCCATCTAGTTCCTATAATAATTCTATCATAAGTCCTAGGAACCAGGTTCCAAACATTGTTTTGTTCAAACTGAATCAGCTCTTCTTGCATGGCAATAATTCAGTCTGGATACATGAGAGCCTCTTTGATGTTCTTTGGTTCATTCAAGGACAAGTAAGCTAAGAAGGCACACATGTTCCTTAGTTTAGATCTGGTATGGATCCCTGAGTCTAGAGGAGTAAGAATGTATTGCACTAGATGAGAGCTCTTGTGTTTCCAGTTGCTTGGTTGAATTGTATGTGTATTTTCTAAAGATGATGGACCAGGTTCCATATGAATATCTACATCAGTTGTATCTTCTATCTCAAGAGTATTAGCTATTGATTCAGGAGCAGGTTCATTTGGTGAATCATCATCAGAGTTAATTTCTTCAGGTTGCTATGGATTTGTCATACCTATGTCATGCTGATCATCTTGCGAATTCTTTTTGATTGAGCTATTTCTTTCGTAAAAAGGTGATGTGGATACTTTCCTCAAAATTATTTGTTCTTTTGTTGAATACCTTATAGGCCTTGCTTTGTGATGAGTAACCAAGAAATATTCCTTCATCGCTTTTGGCATCAAACTTTCCCAGAGCTTCTTTGCCATTGTTGTGCACATAATAGACACAACCAAGTGCTCTGAGATGTGCCAAGTTGGGTTTTCTCCCTTTCAATAATTCATAAGGGGTTTTGTTCGGTACTGATCGAATCATATATCTATTGATTAAGTAACATGAAGTATTTACTGCCTCAGCCCAGTAAGACTTTGGGAGATTACTTGATATTAGCATGGTTCGCGTGATATCTTCCAAGGTTTTGTTTTTGCGCTCAACTACACCATTTTGTTGCGGTGTTTTTGGAGCAGAGAAGTTGTGATCAACACAATTTTTGGCACAGAGTTCCAAGGATTTTGAATTTTCAATCTCTGTTCCATGATGTGAACGAATGCTAGTGAATTCACATTTAAACTTCTTTTGAACATGTTTCACAAAAAATTGAAATATATCATATGTCTCATCTTTAGTTGCAAGGAATATGGTCCAAGTGAATCTGGTGTAGTCATCCACAATTAAAAAAACATATTTTTTCCTTCAACTTTATACACGCATTGGTCCACATAAATCCATATGATGTAATTCTAGAGGCTTGGTTGGACTTACCATTGCTTTTGGGTTGAATGAAGATTTTACATGTTTTCCTTGAGCACATGCTCCATAGACTTGATCAACATTGAATCTCCTAGTAGGTAACCCTTTGACTAAGTCCTTTGATATGAGTTTGTTTAGTGTTAAGAAAGCGATTTGTCCCAACCTCTTATGCCATAGAGAGCTGTTAGTATTAGCACTGAGGCATTTAAGCGAATTCTCTTTATTACTCATGATATCACCTTTATACACATTCTTATGCCTCTTTCGAATAATGACAGGTTTCCTAGAGATTTTATTGAACACTCTACATTCATTTGAAGTGAGGAGGACATTCTTTCCTTTGTTGCACATTTGGGACACACTCAATAGGTTGTGTTGTAGTCCCTTTACATGGTACACATTGTCTATTGTTTGAGTATGATTGGGGCCAACCTTTCCGCTTCCCAGTAATTTACTATTTTTTCTGTTGCCAAAGGCTACATTTCCACCCTTGAATTTACTTCGTGAGAGGAATTTTTTTTGTCACCAGTCATGTTTCTGGAGCATGCACTGTCCAAGTACAACTGCTTTATCTCTCCTCCCACCAATTCTTGCATCAATATTGAAAGGTTAGTTTTGGGTAACTAGATCCACTTGGGTCCCTGTTTATTTGTAAATAAATGGATGAGATTTTTCTTAGCCCATCTTGGCAGGAGCTTTAGTTTGGGAACTTGTCACGACTCAAGCCTACACCCGAGCCGTGTCCAGCACTCGAGAACCATTGCTGGTCTATAAGCAAACCCTCATCCTAGTTGACTACAAGTAAAATACTAACTCAAGTAGACACAAGCATCAAACTGAAAGAAATGCTTAACAATATTTTACTGAAACTCAAAACTCTTTGAATATGTTGAGTTGGAAACATAAGTTTTAAATAAAACATCTGAAAATGAAAGACTTTCCAAACTATTTATCTATGAAACCTCTATTGTATATAGACAAGTGTCGGGACAAGGTCCACGACACATCAACATGCTACTACGAACAACTTATAACAAACTTGAGTCCTACGGAGGCAAGGAGACCTCACTCAAAAGCTGAGAAGCGGATGAAGTGATCTCAATGAAAATCCTGTTAAGGATCCTAAGTACTTGAATCTGTATCATAAAAAAGATGCAGTTTGAATGATATCAGTACATTGATTGTACAAGTATATAATATAGCTGAATAAAAAATAATTGAACTAAAAGAACTGCAATAGATATAAATATATACTCAATTGAATTTAAAAAAATTAAAGGAGTAAAATCATTTAAAACTTCACAAACACTTACTCATCTATGACACTCAACATAATAAGTGATATAGTAAAAATACATTTTAACTTTATTTGGGATATTCTCTAATCGACAACCATTACTATTAACTACATGATGATACAACGTCTCTCCTACGCTGCCATAATTGTCCTATACCGTGCCGGGTTATAGAATCTCTAAGTGGATCCACTAATCAATAAGGATTCAACTAAAAAGTATGATCTTGTGCCGATGTTGGCAAGCCATAGTTTATGAGGATTTTGAGTTGTATGACCTCATCGCCATATCGATGCTGAATACTACTCATAATAATACATAACTCATTTATGGTTCAAGTATACTCTAACTCATCCATACTAGTAACTCTTACTCTACCTTTAGTAACACCTCGTATCCGAAACTGACCAAAAATGTAGATTTTGAGAAGTTGTAGGTGCAACCCACAATTGCCACCCACGGACCGTAGGTCAGACCATGACCCGTACTGGTGGTCCGTGGTTCACCATTGCAACCCCTCCCCAAACCTAGCTCAGAAAATTGGCTAAGTCTCGACCTACGGTCCGTAGGCCAGACCATGGTCCGTGGTTTGTGTCGGTGGACATTGGTCCCCTTTACCCAGCCTCTGACGCAAATGACACCGACCAGCATGGACCGTTGTTCGATCCACTGTCCGTAGGTCTGATTATTAGTGAAGGCCAATAGCCAATAAGGGGGAAATTGCTAATTGGGTCAACTTCAAATGGTCATCACTTCCAGCACAAAAGGAATTATCTGTCCCATGACCTATGATGTGATAGATAATTGAATCCTCTTTCCAACGCCATCGAGTTTGCTAAAATCTAACCTCCGAGTAAAACATTATGCTCGTTTTAGTAAAGCCCTGTCAGGCAGACTTGACCTACGACACGGATCGTAGGTTGACTTATGGCCCGTAGGTTGACCTACGGCTCATAGGTTCCATCCGTCAGTCACTCCAACAACAGTTAAGTCAGGGGTCTTTTGGTCTTTTCCTATTTCGTTGGACCCCTAAGCTACATCGTTTAGACCCTAAATTATGAGGTTTTAGTCAATTTAAGCCTAGAAACATAACTAGAACTTACCTAAGTCAAATCATTAATCAAAACATAGAAAATTAGAAGCAAGGGATGAGCAAAAGTCGACCAGCCCTAACTCCAAGAACGCAACAAGTTTTCTTCAGTTCCAGCCCAGAAATCAAAGGATTTCTCCGTGAAATTCGTCACCAGGTATGTTAGATTTCACTAGTGGGTTCCTTTCACCCATTAGGTCCCTAGTTTTCAATCAGTTTCTTGATTCCCATATTATGACTAGACCTAGGGTTTCTTGAATGTTAGAATTATTGGGTTCTTAGATGTTAGAATGATCCAAATCAGATTAGTATGTTAATATTCAATTTATTGCATGAATCCAGAACCCTAGCTATGTATTTCTTTAGTTCTTGAATTACATATGCTAGGTCAGATATTTCAGTTATTCAGTTACACATGTCTCAATTATTAATGCATCAATATCAGTTTAATTGTTGCATACTCAGTTTGCATGTTCATTTTGAGATATCCAGTAACTTACATAAATTCAATCATAATGTGTTAATCACTTAATCCATTGGGAGTAGCATAATATCGAGTTGGACTAGGGTTCTGCGTACCCAAATAGTCCCAGAACTACTAGCCACGTAGGTTGTAAGTCCCCTATGTGGGTATTATTGCAGTGATCACACCAACATGCGTCTATACCTCTGGCAAGGTATATTGGGTCCTCTCGATGTGGTGTATACATCAGACTCCACATTTAGCTCATATGGTTTTTTTATCGGTTATTAGTAGCTCCCATAGTTCAGTCAGATTCTATTGCATTGACCATGTATCAGTATATTTAGTATTTCAGTCTCAGCATGTTATAAATTGGTCATTGCATTCAGTTAGCTCAGTATTCAGTATCTATACCATGTTCAGATTATTTCATTGCTTTATTGCTTTGTTCAATTGCATGTTATTTCAGCTTTACTCTATCCTACATGCTTAGTACCTTTCAAGTACTGACGCATACGTGCGCTACATCTTCTCATGATGTAGGTTCAGGTTCTTAGCATCCAGATCACGCTTTGATCGATTCCCGATCTCCAGTTCAGTAGAATCAATGGTGAGTCCTCATTCTCCGAGGACAATAGTAATGAGTTTCTTTTCAGTATTTTAAGTCCTTTAGTTTCAGTTTTGCTAAACTTAGTTGGGGCATGTCCCAACATTTCTAGTCAGTTTAGAGGCTATTTTCAGGCATAGTTAGATTCAGCTTGATTATGAGTTAATATCTTCCTTGTATTAAACTCATCAGTTTTCATTCATCTCAGTTATAGTATATGGGTATTTTCCCTATCTTTTCATTTTATTTATGATTATACCTTCCGCACAGTTTTTTTATTCAGTTTATCTTTAGTATGCTCATGATTACACCAGCAGGGTTAACTTGGGGTCACTTGTGATCCTAAGTCCCGTGTCCGCGTCTCTAGGGTAGCCTCGAGGCGTGACAAACTTGGTATCAGAGCACTAGGTTTAAGTGTCCTAGGATGTCTAAAAAGACGCATTAAGTAGAGTCCTTTTCATGGGTGTGAAGTGCACCACATCTAATGAGAGGGAGTCTACAAAGTGTTTTAGGAAAAATCTTCATTTTCTTGTTACTCATATCGTGCGTAAAGTGTGTTCTAATTCCATTCTAACTCGATGTTCTACATTTCGGATTATGCCTCCCTGTAGAGCTAACGCCAGGAATGCGAATGCCAGGAACGCAAACGCATTTCCTCCAATCCTAGAACAAGAAGTCTCAAATGCTGAAGTCAGGTATGCCATCCAAATGTTGGCTCAGAGTGTGGCCAACCAGAACAATCAGCGGGTTCAAGCTCCTATGAATGCAAATGGTGGATCAGTAGTAGCGAGGGTCCGTGACTTTGGTAGGATGAATCCTCTTGAGTTCTTAGGATCGCAGATTGGTAAGGATCCCCAGAATTTCTTGGATGAGATCAAGAAGATCTTTGAGGTGATGCAAGTCACTAGGAATGATCGGGTTGAGTTGGCATCTTACCAGCTGAAAGATGTGGCTCATATCTGGTACACTCAGTGGAAAGAAAACAGGGGTACATATGCCACTCATATTACTTGGGATTGCTTCAGCGAAGCCTTTCTGGACAAGTTCTTCCCATGAGAGTTAATGGAGGCAAAACTCAGGAATTCATGAACCTTAGACAGGGTAATATGACGGTCCAAGAGTATGGGCTCAAGTTTACCGAACTCTCCAGGTATGCTCCTCATATGGTTGCTGATTCCAAAGCTTAGATGAATAAGTTCTTGTATGGAGTGTCAAATTTGGTGAAAACGGAGTGCAGAAATGCTATGTTACTAGGAGATATGAACATCGCTAGGCTTATGACTCACGCTCAATAGGTTGAGGGTGATAAGCTTAGGGAATAGGCTAAGGAGAGTAAGAAAGAAATAACAGGCAACTATGAGTATTCCCAACAGAAATCGGGTAGTGAAAATCGCTTGCAGTTTCAACAGAAGTCTTGGACTCTAGCACCTTCATCAACCAGTGTTCCATCCTCCAAGTTTTGGAATAATCAGAAAGGTGGAGCATCAGGCTCTAAGTCTCAAGGTAGAGGTAGTATTTCAGGCACCAAAACCTACCCAACTTTCCCTAAGTGTGGTAAGAACTATCCGGGCGATTGTGTTGCAGGAAAAGAAGGATGTTTTAGGTGTGGTCAGTCTGGTCACAGGTTGAGGGATTGTCCTTCTAGACAGGGTCAAAGAGGTAATAATGGTAGAGCTCAGTCTACAACTTCAGCACCACCAGCAGGTCGTCTGATTCAGCAGGGTAACTCATCTGGTACAAGTGGCGGACAGCGCCAGAACAGGTTGTATGCTCTTCAGGCTCGCCAAGATCAGGAAGATTCTCCTGATGTAGTCACTGGTATGTTATTGATCTTGACGTTTATGCATTGTTAGATCTAGGGGCTACTTTGTCGTTTGTAACTCCTTTTATAGCAGTCAAATTCAGTGTTAGTCCAGAAACTCTCCCAGAACCCTTCTTAGTCTCTACTCCAGTCGGTGACCCAGTTATAGCTAGATGGGTATACAAATATTGCCCTGTCACAGTCTCCAAGAAGACACCTCAGTAGATCTTGTAGAGTTAGAAATAGTAGACTTCGTTATCATTCTAGGCATATATTAGTGACATTCCTGTTATGCCTCAGTCAATTGTAGAACTAGGGTTATTCGTTTTCAGTTTCCAGATGAACCAATCTTAGAATGGAAGGGTAGTAGCTTAGCGCCTATGGGCCGATTCATTTCTTACCTTAAGGCCAGAAAGATGATCTCTAAGGGTTATCTCTATCATCTAGTTCGGGTTAAGGATTCAAGCTCTAAAATCCCAACTCTTGAGTCAGTTCCGGTGGTTAATGAGTTTCCAGAAGTGTTCCAGAAGATCTTCCCGGAGTTCCTCCCGATAGAGAAATTGACTTTGGAATAGATCTCCTTCCAGATACCCAGCCTATTTCTATTCCTACTTACAGAATGGCTCCAACAGAGCTTAAGGAATTGAAAGAGCACTTGAAAGACCTTCTAGATAAGGGCTTCATCAGACCTAGTATTTCTCCATGGGATGCACCAGTGTTTTTCGTGAAGAAGAAAGATAGTTCTCTCAGAATGTGCATTGACTATAGGTAGTTGAACAAGGTCACAATCAAGAATAAGTATCCCATCCCTAGGATTGATCACTTGTTTGACCAACTTCAGGGTGCTAGTCATTTTTCAAAGATAGACCTCAGATCGGGTTATCATCAGCTTAAAGTCAGAGATAGTGACATTCCGAAGACAGCATTTAGAACTAGGTATGGTCATTATGAATTTGTAGTCATGTCATTTGGACTAACCAATGCTCCTGCAACTTTCATGGATTTGATGAACAGAGTGTTCAAGCAGTACTTAGATTTGTTCGTTATCATCTTTATTGATGATATCCTCATTTACTCTGGGAATGAGGAAGAACATGTTAGTCATTTGATAGTTGTTCTGCAAACTCTCAAAGATTGCCAGTTATTTGCAAAATTTAACAAGTGCGAGTTTTGGTTACAATCAGTTGCCTTCCTTGGGCATATTGTGTCTAGTGAAGGAATTCGAGTAGATTCCCAGAAGATAGAGGTAGTGAAACAATGGCCCAGACCTACCTCTTCTACAGATATCAGAAGTTTCATGGGTCTAGGAGGCTATTACAGACGGTTCGTGGAAGGATTTTTATCTATAGCCTCACCATTTACTAGGTTGACTCAGAAGATGGTCAAGTTTCGATGGTCAGATGATTGTGAGAAAAGCTTCGCAGAATTGAAAACTAGGTTGACTACAACTCTTGTCTTGACTCTACCAGAGGGTTCAGATGGTTATGTGATCTATTGTGATGCATGCAAGGTCGGCCTAGGTTGTGTGTTGATGCATCGAGGTAAGGTTATAACTTATGCTTCTAGACAGCTTAAGGTACATGAGAAAAATTATCCGACTCATGATCTCGAGCTTGCAGCAGTGGTGTTTGCACTCAAGATTTGGGGACACTACTTGTATGGTGTTCATCTAGATGTGTTTACAGACCATAAGAGCCTCTAGTATGTATTCACCTAGAAAGAGTTGAATCTTTGCCAGAGAAAGTGGCTTGGGTTCCTCAAAGATTATGATATGAGCGTGCATTACCATCCAGGTAAGGCAAATGTAGTAGCAAATGCTCTTAGCAGATTATCCATGGGTAGTGTAGCACATGTTGAGGAAGAAAGAAAGGAGCTAGCAAGGGATGTTCACAGACTTACTCGCCTAGGAGTTCGCTTATGAGCACATAAAATGGTGGTGTAATGGTTCAGAATAGGGAAGAATCTTCTTTGGTAGTAGAGGTTAAGGAAAAGCAAGACAGTGATCCAATCTTGCTTGATCTTAAGGGTGCAGTACACAATCAGAGAGTGGAGGTTTTCCCCAAGGGGGAGATGATGTACTTCACCATCAGGGTAGATTGTGTGTTCCTGATGTGGGTGAATTGAGACAACATATTCTTGCAGAGGCCCATAACTCCAGATATTCTATTCATCCAGGTGCCACTAAGATGTACTGCGATTTGCGGGAAGTCTATTGGTGGAATGGTATGAAAAGAGATATAGCAGACTTTGTGGCTAAGTGCCCCAATTGCCAGCAAGTCAAGGTAGAACATCAGAAACCAGGAGGTATGACTCAAGAGATTGACATTCCTACTTGGAAGTGGGAAGTGATCAACATGAACTTCATCACAGGTTTACCTCGTACTCGCAGACATCATGACTCCATTTAGGTGATTGTTCATAGAGTTACTAAGTCTTCTCGCTCTTTGGCGGTTAAGACTACAGATTCGGCGGAGGATTACCCCAAGCTTTACATTAATGAGATTGTGAGGTTGCATGGGGTTTCTTTGTCTATCATCTCAGATAGAGGTCATCAGTTTACCTCTTATTTCTGGAAGTCATATCAGAAAGGTCTTGGTACTCAGGTTAATCTTAGCACAACATTTCATCCCTAGACGGATGGCCAGACAAAGCGTACCATTCAGACCTTAGAGGACATGTTGAGAGCTTGTGTGATTGATTTCAAGGGGAGTTGGGATGATCACCTTCCTCTCATTGAGTTCGCCTACAATAATAGTTACCATTCCAGCATTCAGATGGCCCCTTATGAGGAATTGTGTAGGCGTAGATGTAGATCTCCAGTTGGTTGGTTTGAATAGGTGAAGCAGCTTTGATAGGACCAGATTCAGTCCATGATGCTATGGAAAAAGTGAAAATCATTAGCGATAGACTTAAGACTGCCCAGAGTCGCTAGAAGTCTTATGCAGATGTGAGAAGAAGGGAATTAGAGTTCCAAGTTGATGAGTGGGTTTTCCTGAAAGTGTCACCTATGAAAGGGGTGATGAGATTTGGCAAGAAAGGGAAGCTCAGTCCTAGATATATAGGCCCTTATAAGATTCTGAAGAGGATTGGTAAAGTGACTTATGAGTCAGAGTTGCCAGTAGAATTAGCAGCAGTGCATCCGATTTTTCACATTTCACTTTTGAAGAAGTGTGTGGGTGATCCAGCATCCATAGTACCATTAGTGAGTGTGGCTATGAAAGATTGTCTCTCACATAAGGATGTGCCAGTTGAGATTCTTAATCGTCAGGTTAGAAGGATGAGAAACAAAGAAGTCGCTTCAGTCAAGGTTTTGTGGAGGAGCCAGTCCGTAGAGGGAGCTACTTGGGAAGCAGAAGCAGCCATGAAGTCCAAGTATCCTCAACTCTTTCCTTTCGATTCCATTCCAGCTTGAGGTAATAGTTCCTCTTCAGTTTTTCAGTTATTCATGCGCTAATTCAGTCTTAGTATTTTGTTCCTTCAGTCAGCCTTGCATTTTCAGCATATTTGCATGTTCTTGGAACTCAGTTCAGACATAAATTAGTTTCCAGTGCTTAGTAGTAGGGTTTGCAGCTCTTACCCTCCCTAAGAACTTACCTAAGTCAAATCATTAATCAAAACATAGAAAATTAGAAGCAAGAGAGGAGTAAAGTCGACCAACCCTAACTCCAAGAACGCAACAAGTTTTATTCAGTTCCAGCCCAGAAATCAAAGGATTTCTCCGTGAAATCGGTCACCAGGTATGTGGGATTTCACTAGCGGGTTCCTTTCACCCATTAGGTCCCTAGTTTTCAATCAGTTTCTTGATTCCCTTATTATGACTAGACCTAGGGTTTCTTGAATGTTAGAATTATTGGGCTCTTAGCTGTTAGAATGATCCAAATCAGATTAGTATGTTAATATTCAATTTATTGCATGAATTCCAGAACCCTAGCTATGTATTTCTTTAGTTCTTGAATTACATATGCTAGGTCAGATATTTCAGTTATTCAGTTATACATGCCTCAGTTATTAATGCATCAATATCAGTTTAATTGTTGCATACTCAGTTTGCATGTTCATTTTGAGCTATCTAGTAACTTACATAAATTCAGTCATAATGTGTTAATCACTTAATCCATTGGGAGTAGCATAATACCGAGTTGGACTAGGGTTCAGCGTACCCAAATAGTCTAGAACTATTAGCCACATAGGTTGTAAGTCCCCTATGTGGGCATCATTTCAGTGATCATGCCAACATACCTCTATACCTCTGGTAAGGTATATTGGGTCCTCTCGATAGGGCGTATACATCAGACTCCACATTTAGCTCATGTGGTTTTATTATCAGTTATTAGTAGCTCCCACAGTTCAGTCAGATTCTATTGCATTGACCATGTATCAGTATATTCAGTATTTCAGTCTCAACATGTTATAAATTGGTCATTGCATTCAGTTAGCTCAGTATTCAGTATCTATATCATGTTCATATTATTTCATTGCTTTATTGCTTTGTTCAGTTGTATGTTATTTCAGATTTACTTTATCCTTCATGCTTAGTACCTTTCAAGTACTGACGCATACGTGCGCTACATCTTATCGTGATTTAGGTTTAGGTTCTCAGCATCCAGATCACGCTTAGATCGGTTCCAGATCTCTAGTTCAGCAGAATCAGTGGTGAGTCCTCATTCTCCGAGGACAATAGTCATGAGTTTCTTTTTTGTATTTTTAGTCCTTTAGTTTTAGTTTTGCTAGACTTAGTTGGGGCATGTCCCAACATTTCTAGTCAGTTTAGAGGCTATTTTCAGACATAGTTAGATTCAGCTTGGTTATGAGTTAATATCTTCCTTGTATTAAACTCATCAGTTTTCATTCATCTCAGTTATAGTATATGTGTATTTTCCCCATCTTTTCATTTTATTTATGATTATAGCTTCCGCACAGTTTTTATTATTCACTTTATCTTTAGTATGCTCATGATTACACTAGCAGGGTTAGCTTAGGGTCACTTGTGATCCTAGGTCCCGTGTCTGCGTCTCAGGGGTAGCCTCGGGGCGTGACACCTTCTATCATGAAATCTACACAAACTCATCTGTTCTTAGTCTAACCATAAGGGAAACTCCTCATTATTAACTTACTGGGTGCATTACTGCAACAACATAATTTGCCTCATCACTATCTCCCTTTCTTAGATTACTATACCTCTGCATGCATTCTTCTAATTCTAAGCACTTCTACTATTACTGGCTTATGATATCTCAATTAACACTAGCTTTTAGGTGGAAATACTACCCAAGCATTCTAAAACACCCTCCTCTCTTAAAGGGTAAAGAACTACAGGAGAAACAACTACCTAAGGCTTAAAATGACATAGAATAAGTGGAATCTCATGCAAACAGTGAGGGAGGTGGTTAACCGGTGCTTAGAGAACTACCTGGGATGCTTTACTAGCGATATTCCAAAGGAATGGGAACATTGGTTTCCATGGGTAGAATAGTGGTACAATACCACTTGAAATTCGGAAACCAAACAAAGAGCGTTTGAAGTGGTATATAGGCGCCAACCACCCCTAATTAGGTCCTATACTCATTAGTCTGACAAAGTGCATCAAGTTGATTGCAACTTACACTAGGGATTGTGTTTGCAACTTTGAAAGAAGCTCACTATCAGGACGGACGGGTATAAGTGATTCACGATAAGCTATAGTTTTTATAAAAACTAGAACCATACCGCTTTGAACAGAGTCTTCCTCTTTGACTAGTGCTACCTCCGGTGAAAGGAATGAAGATCTTGCATATAGGCAACTGATTGACGTATACAAACTGAAAAAATAAGCAACTAAAAAAACTAGTGGGTTGACGAATCGTTGCTTTACACAAATAACCAATATTACTTGAGTTGTAAGTAAAAAACAGGCTAACTAGCTTTTGTCCAGGAAGCACAACAAAAGAATAGTAATAGGCAGAAGCAGTGGTAAGAAGGCCTATCTCAAGTGAAATAAATAATAATAGCATTCAGTTGTCTGCACAACAGGGCAACAACCCTGATTTTGCCAACTGAGGCCGCGAGCTCTAATGTTTTTTTGTTGGGACCACCAGATTGAAGGAAACCTCATGCATGCTTTGTCACCTCTGCACTATCTCGATTAATCGCCTTTTGTGCATGCATAAAGATGTCTCCTTGTTTTATATGTCACTCAATGACTTGAGTAGGAGCTTTCCCTTTCTTTCCTGCCTGTGCTTTTCTCTCCTTCTTTGCCTTCTTTGTATAAAAAAGGCCAGGAAGTCAGCCAGTCTGTTCTTAATAAGGGTAAGCCAGTACGGTACGCAAGATGGTAATCCTTCTTTCTAAGAGTCCTCAGTCCTAGGGTCCTCGTAGCCCATGAGGAAAAGGGGAATCGAAGCTCTATGTCCTTGAAGAGATGAGAAAAGAGAGAAATACCACTTTACGAGATGAAAAAGACCGCTAGGCGAGTCTGAGAAGGAATTAATAGGTCCAGGGTTCTTCCTACATCAATTGGTTGGAAAGGCGAAATCACGTACTTCTGAGGAGGTCTAACTAACAGAGCTTGGTTTTTCTTTCTCTCTTTTCAGTCGAGTGACTTCGTACCTCTCCTCGAGACCTCTTTCACTGAGAACTAATTCAATGTCTTTACACAGGTGAGTAGTCCTATATTATGCCCTTCAATGACATTGTCTTTCGACCGTACGACATTAGTGGAATTCCTTTTTGTTGATCTAAATCATCGTATGTAAGATAGCGTGTAGCATTTGGCTAAGAACCAAGACTCACGATCTACTAAGCTTTATATTAATTCAAAGCCAATCGTGACTGACAGGAAATTTGACTATACAACGAGTAGTACACGCATGTGTTAAACATATAGATGAAGTCACTTAAAAAAGAACTACCTATGAGCTAAAACTTGACACTTAGATAGAGGAGGAAGTAGAAAGAAAATCTTTATACTCTATTATCATCCAATGAATTCATTGTAACACCACGAACAATGAGACTTTTGTCTCGCTTACCTGCCCGACGGGTAGACCCAATAGAATAAATAGAATAAGAGGCTTGACCTAGAGCTCTTCTCTTCCCCCTGAAAAAAATAGGATGTTCATTTGTCATGAATATCCTACGAGCCCTTACTTGATGTCTGCGCTGACTGCCCTATAGCTGGTGAATCCTTTGAATCATAGGAATGGTGTCACGAACCAAGCCTAGGGCCTAGACGTGACATGGAGAATGAGGAACCCGAAAGAACCCCAAACAAGCCTCTCAAACTTGTCATCACACTTCATCGGTCGCGGAAGTACATTCAACATTAATTAACGGGAAATAGGGACTAAGGCAAACCATTTCAAAATGACATCATAGAACAAGAGTCA
>JAJOOR010086114.1:0-47603 GCA_036250505.1 Solanum acaule | reverse complement strand
ACTAATGCATACTCTATGCCTACATGATGTCACCATGTAGGGACCGGAGCACCGCTTGACCATCCTCCTCTGCGTGGCTAATACGATTTTCTATCGAGCTTATTGGTGAGTCCTCCATTCCGAGGACGTTGCTTGTGATCTCTTGCTATGTATAAGACTTTTTTTTTCTTTTTAATTATGTATTGACTATGAGGGTGAGCCCGGTAGTTTGTCTTGGCCCCCGCTAAGTATCCATGTTTAGAGGTGGTGTTGGACAAGTTGTGTATTATGCTTGAGCTTGACTCATCTATGGTATTTATGTATCATTCTCTTTTTCTCTTGCTCCCTCAGTCCCGATTTCCCCTTGATTATGCTTATCGCTTATGGTCGTTTTAATTGCTTCCGCGACCAAGGATGTGTAATGATATGCTATGAGGCTTGTTTGGGGTTCCTTCAGGTTCCCCATTTGCCGGTCACGTCTAGGCCCTAGGCTTGGGTCGTGACATTGTGTGGATCCAATAGCTATGTCACTTAAGATAGCCTAGGGAGCACATTGTTAGGGACAAGGATATTGTTACTAGAGACCCAGCCACTACTAACGGGAGAGCCTCCATCTCAATATACTCTCGATGTTAAGTAAAATCCCAATGGACTTAGTCATAAATATAATAATATTATCATCCGTAGAAAATACAATTAACTTACTAATCCAAGCTAAAAACACCATTGAATAGCTCCTTAAATCTTGAATCATGCATGAGTGAGAAAACGTTTCACAAAACCATGATCCCTTAATGTGAGAAAACCTTTCACAACTTAATTGATGTTAATCTTAAAGCAGCCAAGATCATAAATAATCCCTTTTCATAAATGTAACATCTAAGAATTTAAAGGAATGAAAAACTGTTGCTCCTACCTACGGTTTATAGAAGCATCTACTTACCGTAGATGGCATCCATAGGTACAATGGAAATGAACAAAAAACTTTGGGAAAATATTTATGACCTATGGTGGCCATGTACAGTCCATAGGTATACCTAACAACCATACATGGGCCCGTCGATGGATGGTCCAAATTCATTTCTTTGAACATTACCTACGGCCGACCAAGACGATCCGTAGTAGGACCTATGGACCGTAGGTCAGAATTATAGGTGAGTCTCGACAATTTTATTTTAAGAGCTTTTGGATATTTTCCTAATTATTCTAACCCAATACTACATCATTTTACCCCTAAATCTAAACCCTATAAATACCCTTCACCCTTAGAAATTCCCCCTAACTAATTCATTCGCTCAAATTCGTAAAGTGTCTTCAATGTTTTCTCAATAAAACAAATCTTCTCTCTAGATCAAGGAAGAAAAAGCTAGAGTTCTTTAAGATCAAGTCTCCTTTCTTCATCAATGCTTAGGGATTAAATCAAGGTACGTACGGAGTTAATCAATGGGTTTCAATCGCCCATTAAGCCCCCAAAGTTTCTTCAATTCTGTAATTCAATTTTCCAAGACTTAATTAGATTTTCACCCAATTCCTTGTGGGATCTACTTGTATGGATTTAGTTGCTTTATTATGATCTTATTTTTGATGATTTGGACTTAATTACATGCTTTTCAACTAATTCCATGTGAACCCATGCATTGATCTATGAATTTTTACTATGAACCCTAACTTACATGAATTTATGAAGATTCTTGAATCTATGAATAATTTTTTATGAAATTATGCATGTTTTAATGAAATAAATGTTTATGACTTAAGTAAGATTATAGATGAATGTATCTATATATTCTATGAAGCTTGGCCAAATGACATGAATGGCATCTATATTTGCCTTCAATGCCTTTTGGGCTATTTTCCTAAATTAGGTCTAGATTAGTGTGGTATTTGGATATTCCATCAATGATTATAGATCACTCTTTGAAAACTATTTCCATTAGTAGTAAGACACTTCTAGCATGAAGTTAACGACTATGGGCCTTAAAAAACTATTATGAAAAGATCATGGATGATTAAATGTTTTCTCGCACATTGTCTAAGGAGCTACCCTATGATGTTTCTAGGTTGGATTAGTATCTTAATTGTACTTTTCCATGGATGATAAAAATGAATAAGATTAATGACTATTCCGTGGGATTTATGCTTAGCACAAAGAGGATATTTAGATGGAAGCTCTCCCATAGGTTGAGGCCAAGACTCTAGTAGCAATCTCCTTATCCCATAATTATGTGCCACCATAGGATGATTGGCTTAGATAGACATTAGCTAGTGGATCCACTTTAGATCAAATTTATGGATCTTACCTTGGTAAGTGTGGACACCCCTTTTGGTGTGGGGTAGACACTAGATTTCATGTTATAGCTCGCATGGTCTATATGTCGGTTAATGGTAAAATTCGCACAAAATCAACTAAGTTAATTACTAATATTTTATTAAGCTTCCTTTTATGATTTAAAGATAAATTTCCAAGTTCATAATTTATGATTTTACTATGTCTTAATTTGGTCATGCATTTCATGTTTTTCTACTATCTCCCCTTATGATCACGTCTCATGATTTATTGCATTCCCCTCATACTTAGTACATTCCATGTACTAATGCATACTTGTGCCTACATTGTTTCACTAATGTATGGCCTTACAATTATTATCCTTCCGTTCGTGGCTAGCTGATTGCATTAGAGATTTGAAGGTCTGGTAAGCCCTCATACTTCGAGGATGATGTCACTTTTATACCTTTATGTCATTTCTATTTTCAGACTTTGTATGGGATGTATTGGTTATTGTCACTCCCTAAGCCTATACCCCGAACGTGACTGGCACTCGAGAACCATTGTTGGCCCCAAACGAACCCTTGGCTTGGCTTACTTAACTCAGCGGAAGACTTAACATAACAAGATAATCTCAAAATATAACTTTAAACAGATATAAAACTTAGCAAAAACGGCAACTGAAGTCTTTAAACAACATCTGAATGATAAAGTAAAGACAACTGAACTACTAACTGTCTATGAAACGTCTAAAATAAAGAGGGATGTCGGGATAGGACCCTCGATCATCCTAACAACTGAAAACTAGAAAGCAATGTAAAAAGGAGCCCTCCGGAAGCAAAGAGGCTCACCAATTGACTCTGAGTGCTGAACCTGATCAACAAGGCGGTGGATGCTGATCATGGTTACCTATGTATGCATCATAAGATGATGCAAGCCAACTGGCATCAGTACATTAAATGTACGAGTATGCGAGTTGGAATGCTAAACATAACTTAAGCTTAAAAGGAATCCGAAAGAAACACTTACCTTGGCTCTTTTCAACTTATGAATACTTAACTCAACATAAAGCAATGAAACACATGAAATTTCTGAAAAGCTTTGTAAAAAAATAAAAGTAACTTAGTTCGTTAAAAAAATGCAATAACAAACTCAACTTTACTCATATAATAAAGCAATATATTTTATGTGGGAGATTCTCTAACTGACAACCACCATTATGAGCCTAAGTGGTGATACAGCGTCTTGCCCACGCTGACAAACCTGTCCTATACTTTGTCGTCATATAGAATGCTTAACTTAGTGGTTCCACTAGTCTATGCTAAAAGCATCTTAAGGAGTCAAGTAAAAAGTATTATCCTTTACTACCCATGATGGCTAAATGGTTTATGGAGACTTGAGTTAATATGAACTCGCATCCCCATATCGGTGCTCAATACTACTCCCGAAATATACTTAGCTCATATGTTTTTAAAACAAACTTCGTTCTTTGGTTTGAGATAATTACTCAAAACTTAGCTTAAAAGGTCTCTTGGAATCGAGGTTCCCTTTTCTTGCTCAAATGTGAAAACATTTATAAACTCTTTGGGAATACTTAGTTCCCTTATAGCTTTTTGAGAAATGAACTCAACTCTTTACTCTTTGTTTAACTTTAAAACTTAAGTATTAAAACAAAGTTAAAACATTCGTTAAAGACTTCTGAAAACTTTACAAACTTTGTTTTGACTTGCTTCTTAACTTCTAGACTTGACTCTTAATTTCTCTTGTCTTTGATAGTAACTTTCCTTGAATTGGATTATGGATCCAAGGTTCATGATCTCATGTTTATGGATGATTTCATGATGTTTAGATGTACCTTAGAGTTTTGGAATCAACTAGAAAACATAGGTACATTGCTAAGGAACTAGTATGAAAGATTGGGGAAGAAATGGGAAGAACTAGCGACCTAGGCGTTCTGAAAGGCGCGGTGCCCCAGAGCACAAACTTCAGAGCTGAAATTGTGGCGCTTTGGGTGGCGCGTCGCCCCAGAGCCCAAACTTCAGACTCTGAAGTCGGGCGCTTTGAGAGGCGCGGGGCCCCAAGCCCTTTCCCAGAAAACTCCGACTTTTCTCCTTCATTTTTCATCTCTAAACCCTCTAATTTCACTTAGTTCTTTCCCCAAACATTTTGAATCACTAATACCCTCAATATACAATATATTCAAACCAAAATTATACCAGGAAACATGAATCAAATCGCAAGAAACTCCAACAACACAGCCCACAAGAAATTCAACGAAACTTTCAACACTGTTCATCAAGAACTCAATTTCTAAACTTTCAAGAATTTAAATTCGCTGAATTGAATCGGTTGGTGCGTGGGCTAACTAATCCAATGCTATGTGATCTCACAACCTTTTAGGGATCACCCCCGACGAAATCCACAAGTTATCCTTGACGAAATCGACGAATCTTGAACGTTCTTATCCTTTCTCCTCTTCTCCAAGCCCTAGCGTAAAATTCACTTTTCTAAACTGACTAAAATTTAAGTTTTACCCCAATAAAACTCCTAAAAAAAAATTAGAATAATTAGGTAAGGACAAGACTAAATTACCTTTCCAAAATCCGAATTAGACTTTCCTTAATCCAACAGCCCAACTTTCAAAGGGGATAACTTACACATACGAACTCGGAATCGTGCAAACTCGGATGCGTTCAAAATATCGTTCCAAGAGATTTCTAACGATATCTATATGTACACCTAAATAAAACTGAGCTAGGAGTTATGTCCGTTTGAAGTTGACCAAAACTCAACTTTTCCTAACTTAAACAAATTTCCAGATTTTCATTATTTCCAAAAATTACTATTTCCAATTATTAGCTTCTTCCTAGTTATTTTAAATTACGAGATTTTACAGTTACGTCCCAATCACTTTCCTTATGATGTATTAGATAGCTTATTGAGACAAATGTTAGACCTCCGCTTTGATTCAACAACTCTTTTGAAATATGAAATGCTATCTTTTGAACTCTTTAAATTTTATTATCTTGTATGATGTTTGTTAAGTGTCTTGTGTAAGTCCTCTTGGGGTCTTATACACCATGTCACATCTCAGATGTACTTTCGGCCTTGACAAATTTGGTTTTCAGAGCACAAGGTTTAGAAAGTTTCTAGGATGTCTCATAAGCCACGTCGAGTAGATACTTGTTCATAATTGTGAAGTGCTACACATTTATGAATGAGAGGCTATAAGATGTTTAGGAAACTCCACTTCTTCCTTTACTCTAAACTCATGCCATAGAGTTTATCTCTATAAAGTTCCTCCTTTTGTAACCCTTGTTTATGCTTTTCGGAATATGCCTCCACGAAGGAATCTTGTGAGAAGAAATGTTTGTGAAAATGTGGAGCCCAAGGTTCCCCAAGTATCGATCGGCCCTTTTGTTGAGAAAGCGAATAACGATGACTTTTGAGCCGTATTTCATGTATTGGCCCAAGCTATGATGGCTCAAGAAAATAGAAAGGTTGTGGATCCTGTGAACCCAAGAATGGGTACAGCGGCAACAAGGGTGAGGGACTTTAATAGAATTAATCCTAAAGAATTCCATGGGTCTAAAGTTGAGGAAGATCCTCAAGAGTTAATTTTTGAGGCTTATAAGATAGTGGGAATCATGGGTATCACTTCCGTTGAAAAGGCGGAATTTGCCGCTTATAAACTTAAGGGAGCAATTTGGTTTAACCAATGGAAGGAAAAGAAGGCAATAGATGCGGGTCTTATTGGTTGGGAAAAATTAAAGGTTGATTTCCCCTTGAGATAAGGGAGGCAAAGGTACTTGAGTTAAATAATATTCATCAAGGGAATATAAGTGCGAAGAAGTATGCTTTGAAATTCATCCAATTGTCCAAATACACTACAACTACTATGGTTTCCAATTCAAGGGCAAGGATAGGTAAGTTTGTGTCAGGTGCTTCCGACTTGGTGGTCAAAGAATGCCTAATCACCATGCTTGTTAAAGAGATGGTTGTATCCCGTTTGATGGTTCAGGTGCAACAAATAGAAAAGGAGAAGCTTAAGGATAAAACTAGGGATTCAAAGAGGGCAAGAAGGGAAAATGGTGATTTCTTACATTTAAGGTGCAATTGAGGTAAACGTTCTCAAGGTAATGATTCTAGTGACCAAATGGTACCCAAGTTTTAGGAGTGTGGAAGAATACATAGGGATGAGTGTCTTGCCAGTTCAAATACATGCTTTAGGTGTGGAAAGAGTGTTCACAAGATCGGATATTTCCAATTTATTACTTCTAAGGGAAGGGATGGTAGGCAAGATCAAACTCGACAAAATCACGAGGGTTCCCCGGATCCGATTGGTAAGTTATGATATTTTAGCTTGTGGTTATGCATTGTTTGATGTTGGTTGTTTCTGTCATGACCTAGGGATAACCCCTAGGAGTAACATGGTGTACTTGACCCCGTAGGGGTCTCGTACAAGACCTTAGCATCATCATAACATAAAGACATAGTATAATTGCAGAAAATTTAAAAAATTTACAATAGAAGTCAACTTCTTCTTCATAGATGAAAGTAGGACTCTAGACTTGTCTCAATCACCATATAGTACATAAAGAGTACAAATAAGGTCAAAATCCCTTTACATCAATATAGTCCCAAAAGTGGAAAGTACATAAAAAGCTAGAAAATGGAAACATCTTGTCCTTGAACTTGAGGACTCACCAAGCCTAGGGAATAGTCAACCCAAGCTTCACTTGAAGAAATGATATGTCTCAACGGCCGGAACCTACACTCATAGAATGTAGAAAATATGGGTTAGCACAATTAATTGTACTAAGTATGGAAGCCATGCACAAAATCCTTAAAACATGCATAAAAGGGACATTGAGTTGAAATCATTCCTTTATCAAGTTTGAAAGCCATTATGCACATTTATGAAGAAACATAAGTCAAACCAACATATAAGCAACCCAAAGCCATACTAGTGCAATGCAAAGGTAAGATCCCATAACCCTACCAAATGCTAACTATTAGGCCACCAACAACATACATAGCTTACTTTACCTTTATCATAGCCAACATACATAAGTAAGGAGTCATTCATGTTCATAACTTCTAACAAGAGAAGCCAACCTTATCATTTATGCATACCATACATACATAATCCATAAGTCTTCATAACATAAAAGGACCTCACCACAACCCCTCTTAAAGTTTACTTATGCAATGCATAAGTGAAGTCCCATACCCCCACTCATACTAAGTAGTACCTCTTAAGAAGTCATAATTAAAGTCCATGTTCTTACCATAGTTCATACTCATATCATATAGGGAAGATTAGAATTAACCGACATAGACCATGTGAACTACATGGAATCTGGTGTTCTACCCCCACACCGGAAAGAGGTGTCTTACTTGCCTAAGGTAGAACTTTCATAATAGCTTTTAGGTGGATCCACTAGCTAAGACCTATGTGGGCACATAGTTATGGGATAAGGAGATTGCTCCTCGAAACCTTGACTACTAACGTGGAGGTTTCCATCTCATGAGATGACCATATTGGGAACCCAACTACTAGCGTGAAGTAACCCATCTCATACGCATATCTTCTCGGCGCTAAGCATAATTCCCTTTAAGAGTTATGTTAAGTCTTTACTTAGATTCATATTCACAAGAAAACGCACTAGGCATTCAAGACAACATAAAATCATAAGATCTCAAAGATTCATTTGGTGAGAATGTCCTTTCACCCCTTGAACCATCAACATATGAGTAACCCTTTCACATCTTACCAATAGTGTATCTATGAGCATGACCTTTCAATCAACACAACAAGCTTTTCATCACATACACACATACTTCATGCATCATCAAGTGTAAGGGTATAGGGAAGAAGGATCTTACATCATTACCAAAATTACACAAGTCATAGGATCATCACTACCTAAGTAATTCATGAACTCATATGCAATCTTCATCTACATAAATAAACCCTAGTTATTAACCTTCAAGGCTAGGAATCAAGATCAACCCTAACTTCTAGAATTACAAACACTAGATAGGGGAATTACATGATTCAACAAGTTAATAAACATAAACATAATCAATTGTCAAGCTTACATGATCAATCAAGTCAGATCTTAGTTCACAATTTATGAAGAAAGAGAAATCATGGGTACAAGAGAGATTTTCATCAAAATCCATCAATACTACAATAATATAACCATAAACCATCATAATTAATCATAATAGATCATAATTGAACAATAGAAAGCGTTTTGGAAGAAGACCCATGACTAGAATAAAACCCCTAGGTTTTGGAAGTCTTAAAAACACACTTTGAAGGGACTGCTTGGGGGATAGCTACCCAAGAATGAAAAGCATCCATGCCTTAGGGATATTTCCACATGAAATTGAGGGAGAAAGGTTGGTTCTTGAACCCCTAGCTTGAGCTTTGACTTTGTTCTTCAATTGAGTCCTAGAGAGAGAATTATCTTGAGAGAGGTAGTTTCTAGTTGAGTGTTGTGAGTTATGAGGTGTTAAATTGAGTTTAATGGATTAGATATACTTATATAAGTCTATAATAACCAATAGGAACCGTCCCTACTCTTAATTAATTAAAATAGAACTTACCTAATTTAACTCACCCTAAGTCGAATTGCCTCAGCTTTTGCAGACCCTAACAACGATTGCCAATCCACGGACCGTGGATGGGACCATGGCCCGTCCTGCAGTGGCGTTGTTTGGGTCATATAGGGGGGAGACCAAGTCAATGGTTAGGAGACTAAGTCTCAACCCACGACACCCACCTATGGTCCGTAGGTTGGGTGACGCCACGTACTGCATGGTCATGGTTTGGGTCTAAGACTTGGAGATTTCGGCAGGTTAGGGAAAAACCAAGTGTTGACTCACGACCCCCACTTATGGGGAATGAGTCAACCCATGACTCGTAGGCTTCCCTCTTGTGGATTAGGCTGTTTTTGACAGCTTTTTAAGCAGCCCCTTGGCCCTCATCAATGACCCTTGGGGGATCCTTGGGGGGACCATGCCTTGACGGTTAGGCACTAGGACCTTAGTACTAAGTTAAGGAAGTTATTTTATGATTCTTATCTTGATGTTAACCCTTTTAAGGAACTAGACTACATGATAGGCTCTAGCTTAGGTTATTAGATTTCCGTGGTGTTACAGTTTCATTGGATATGGTAAGATTCCATGTGTGTTAAATGTGTTTGAAGTTGATCTTGAAATCTTGGTGGAACTTCCTTAAGTGTTTACTTGTATCAATGGTTTTGTGGTTGTTAAGACTTAGGTGCTATGCTTGGATTGAGGGAGATGGATTCGAAAGACTAGTGAGGTTTTCTCCCAAGTGAAAGATGGTGCTTGTTTCATAGTTGGTATGTGTGAGGTACTAATTAAATTGTTTGAAAGCTTCCTTACTTTGGGTTGGTATGTGAAAGGCTGGAAACGGTGTGATGTCTTAGTAACCCTATCTTTTTCCTTCATCTTCGGGTCTAGTTTGAGGATTATCCCCTCATATTTAGTCTTTAGGATTCTTGCGTTCTTAGTCATTCTCATGTTTCCTCATGCATGAATGTTGAGGAAAATTCAGATTTTTGAGATTTTGATTTAGCTCCATGATAATGCGCATTTGTATTAGCTTCGCAAATAAATTTATGAAAAGATGTTTTAAAAGTATGTTTTTTCTGGAAGTTAAAATTCTTCATTGATTATGTGCATTTTCATAAAATTGCATTCATGTTGGGTTGTTAGTTTCTCTCCTACTCTATTCATCCTAGCTTGAGTCCTATTCGAGGACGAATGTTCCATAGGGGAGATATTGTTAAACCTCAGAATTTAAAGGAATGAAAAGTGTAGTTCTTAGGTTGAAGGTGTGACCTATATCTCCCACCTACGGTTCATAGAAGAATCTACTAATCGAAGATGGCATCCGTAGGTACAATGAAAATGAAGAAAAACTTTTGGGAAAATTTTTAGGACCTACGGTGGTCATGTATAGTCCGTAGATAGATCTACCAACCGCACATGGGCCCCATCGATGGATAGTCCAAATTCAAGTCTCTGAACCGTAGCTGAGGCTCAACAGTTTTATTTTAAGGGCTTTTGGGTCTTTTCCTTATTATTCTAACCCAATACTACGTCATTTTATCCCCTAAATCTAAACCCTATAAATACCCTTAACCCTTAGAAATTTCCCCCAACTTATTCATTCTCTCAAATTCCTAAAGTCTCTCCAACATTTTCTCCCAAATAAAATATTCTCTCTACATCAAGGAAAAAGAAGCTAAGGTTCTTCATGTTCAAGTCTCCTTTTTCATTATTACTTAGGGCTTCAATCATGGTATGTAGGGAGCTCATAAATGGGTTCTAATAGTCCATTGAGCCCCCAAATTTTTTCAATTCTCCAATTCAATTATCCACGATTTGATTATGTTTTTACTCAATTCCTCATGAGTTCTATTTGTATGGATTCAGTTCCTTTATTATAATCTTATTTTGATGATTTGGACTTAATGACATGCTTTTCAACTAATTCCATGTGAACCCATGCATTGATCTATGAATTTTAACTATGAACCCTAAGTTACATGAATTTATGAAGAAGCTTGAATCTATTAATATTTTTTATTATTAAAGCATTGTTTATGACTCAAGTAAGCTTATAGATGAAGGTATTTTTATGTTCTATGAAGCTTGGCCACATGACATAAATGACATCTCGATTTTCCCTCAATGCTTTCTGAGCTATTTTCCTAAATAAGGTCTTGATTAGTTTGGTATCCAGATATGTCATCAATGATTATATATCACTCTTTGAAAACTATTTCCATTTGTAGTAGGACACTTCTAACATGAAGTTAATGACTATGGGTCTCAAAACGCTATTATGAAAAGATCATAAATAGTGAAAGGTTTTCTCACGCGTGGTCTAAGGAGCTATCTTATGATGTTTATAGCTGGAATTGGTATCTTAATTGTACTTTTCCATGGAGGATAAAAATTAATAAGATATTATTCTGTGGGATTTATGCTTAGCACAGAGAACATATTGAGATGGAAGCCCTCCCGTAGCTTGAGGCTGGGTTTCTAGTAGCAATCTCCTTATCCCATAACTATGTGCCACCATAGAATGGTTTTTCTTAGATATACATTAACTAGTGGATCCACTTTAGCTTAGATCTATGGTTCTTACCTTGGCAAATGAGGACACCCCTTTTTGGAGTGGGGTAGACACTAGATTCCATGTTATAACTCGCATAGTCTATATGTCGGTTTATGATAAACTTCCAACCAATTAAAATAAGTTAATTGCTCATATTTTATGAATCTTCCTTTTGTTATTTAAAGATGCAATGACCATGTTCATGATTTATGAATCTTGTTAAATAATTTTACTATGTTTTAACTTGGTCATGCATTTCATGTTTTTCGATTATGTCCCATTATGATTACGTCTCATATTTTATTGCATTCCCCTCATACTTAGTATATTCCATGTGCTAATGCATACTTGTGCCAACATTATTTTACTAATGCAGGGCCTGACGATTTTTATCCTTCCGTTCATGGCTATTTGATTGCATTAGAGATTTGAAGACTTGTTGAGTCCTCATACTTCGAGGACGATGTTATTTTATAGCTTTACGTCATTTCCATTTTCCAGACTTTGTATGTGATGTATGGGTTACGTCTCAATCTCTTTCGTTATGATGTATTAGATGGCTTATTGAGACAAATGTTAGACTTCTTCTTTGATTCAAAGCTCTTTAGAAATATGAAATGCTGTCTTTTGAACTCTTTAAATTCTATTATCGTGTATGATGTATGCTAAGTGGCCTGAGACTTCACTATCGTGGGCTAGATGGATAGCTAGTAGTTATAAGCAGCAGTCCCCTGACTATAGTAAAGCGAGTGCATCCAAAAATTTGAGAAGAGTGCTCGGCATTGCTTGAAACAATTATAGGTGTCAATGGACTTGTGTATGGTCTCTTTAGGTTTTGTACACCATGTCACGTCTACGGTGTACTTTGAGTCATGAAAATAAATCATGCATACGTTCATACAAGCATCATTCATTAATTCATAGTTTTTCTTCAAATTCATGCAATCTGGGTTCATAGTAAAAAAAATCATTAGTGCATGGGTTCATAGGGAATTGATTGTAAAGCTATGTAATTGAATTTAAATAATCATAATATTATCAAAATCAAACAATTTAAATCCATATAGAACCCACGGGGAATTGAATAAAACCCTAACCAATTTACGGAAATTGAATTTGGGAATTGGAGAATCATTGGGGACTCAATGGGTGAATGGAACCCATTGATGAACTCCCTAATACCTCAATCTCAAAGCCCACAAGAAATTGATGAAGAAACATTGAAGACTTGAAAAACCCTAGAAATTCCTTAAGAGCCTTGGATACAAAACCTTGGAGAGGAACTTTTGATATTTTTGGAGAATGGGTAGATTTAGGGGTAAGATTAGTTATAGGGGCTTATTTATAGGCAAGACAACGTAGTATAAAATTTTGGTGCCTAGAAACTCCTACGGACCATACTATCAACCATAAGTCAAACAACTAGGACCTACATCTTGGGAAAATCCTACGACCCATTTCTACGGACCATTAAATTTTTATGGTCCGTGGAACCCATCCGTAGACCTCAATTTTCAACTCAAAATTTTACTAAGTTTGGGACCATTCCATGGGACCTTCCTACGGTCCGTAGTCCATTCTCCATACCATCTTGGTCAATCGTAGAATCAGTTACTGGACTTGATTTACAAATTACTTTCCCACTTCCTACGAGACTAGTCAAAGAACTGTAGAACTTCCTACGAACCATAAACTAGTCTTGTAGATTTGAACCAATAGTCGTCTTTGACCTTCTTTCCTTTTCTAAATTTTGAGGTGTTACAATATTTCCTTCCACTCTTTTAATGTTCTAGATGTTGTCCCTAAGTTTGACCATTTTCAACTGAGGAATAATGAATCTCTCTAAGATTGGCAACTCAACCAATCATCTAGTAGGTTCCCCCGTTAAGGGGAATGGGAATAATCGCAGCCGAATAGATTCTTGTGAGATATTCTTGAAGATGATCAACCCACATATATCCATAAAGTTTCGAAGGTGATCATGAGGATCCTTATGAGCTAAGCCCCCGAACATTCCTCTCATTTGGAGTAGTTGTAACATTGTTCTGGTACATTTCTTTCCCTGTTGTAGGAAGTAATCAGATAGCTCCATTCATCTCAACACCATTCATGTGCATGCCATTCAAGTCAACCAACTGATCATTTTACTCATCGTGACTAGAGTCGTCACTACCATTATCACTCATGTTTATACCTAAAAATAGGAAATACAACAGCACCAAAAACAATCAACAACAACTCCACAAGTTTACAAAGCAACTTCACAAATTGAATTCTTAGCTGTCATTCCCCAGCAGTGGCGCCATTTTTGATAAAGCTAAAATTACCCTAAAAGCAATTAGAGGATTAAGTGTTCATTTTCAATAAAAATACCCAACAAAGAGTCGGGTCGAATCCCACAAAGAATAGTATAAGGATAAGAATTCAATTAGGAAATTAAGAATACTAATCTATTCATTGTAGCACTTTAGAACAAAATAGTGGATGATTCCACCAAATTTAATAAAAAGGTTTGAAATATCAAGTATCAAAATTAAAATAAAATTAGAAATTCAAGCAAGTAACGAATAATCTAGGGCTGCATGGATTGGTACCGATGCACGTTGGGGTACTTATGTTGCTCAATAGTTCTATATAATCATTGATAGGCTGGTAATCTTCAATAACACTAATCTTCTTTGATCTCATTGAGCCATATCATAGAACCCCATTTCGATCTCATCTATGTGAATTACAAATCAACCTATTACCTTACATAAATCTCTCTTTCTTGGAGATTTGTGCAATTAGAGATGAACCATAAACTATCTTTTGAACAAGCGATATAAATCAAACTTAAATTGTATGCATTGAAATAATTATTCATTCAAAAGATCTATTTCGAGCATCTATCGAAGATCGAGAATATGATTAAGTTTGTAACCTTAACCCATGAATTATCTTCATGCTAATTAGCTCTAAGCAATGAATGTATAGCAATAATATAGAGAAAACCACAATATTCACTACATTCAATCAACACCCAACCCCATAATTGCACCCTTATAATTGGGATTTTAGCCACACATCATGATAACAACCATGGATGAATCAACAACTTCCATTTCAACTCTCAATTACCCATTCAAGAGTGTATTTTAAAACCCAAAAACTAAGAGTGTTTCTTCAAATGTTCATAAACTAATTCTCCAAAATTTCATACAAAAATATGATACAAACTGTGAATCCATTTTCTCTCTCTTTCTTACTATTTATAATTTCCCCAAAATTTGCCCAAGATTCCACCCGTGACTTATTCGGTGACATTAGTTGGGCTCGCTTTACTCATACAATGGATTTTCATTCGATCTTGAGCTCACCTTCTTTTGCTTTAGGTTTCAGGGGTCTGAACCTTAGTTAGTGAACTCAATCGAGTCAGCCTTTCACATTTGGTAGATCGCCAATCACCACCTTGTTTACCTTTTAAACTTTTATTTACTGTCACTTTCGGTGATGAATTCTTATTTTGCCCATTCACTTCGGCGAATCACCATTAATGTCTTTATTCCACCAACTTTCCTTGAGTCTTTTCAACTTTTAGCCCTGTGAAATTTGCCGAGGTTAGGCCCTTTTGGCGATTTATCCTTTTTGTTAGGAAACTCCAACTAGGAATTTCTACTCTTCAAATACGTTTGGCCTCTTTTTCATGTATTCATCCCTACCTTGTCCTTTAGCTTCCATTAACTGTAAAATATCAAAATATCATTAGAATAGGACATCGATAGGCATTGATAACAGAAATTGTTGAAATAAAAGGTCCTCAAATGAGTGTAAATCTACCACTCATCAACAACCCCAACTTAAAAATTTGCTTGTCCTCAAGTATATCAAGAACACAATTAGTTCTACAAGTGAGTCTACTATAGTTCCCAGTGAGGGTTAACATGCAAGTATCACCACAAGACTACTAATGAGCATATGCAATGACTCAATCCTACTCAATAAGCTTTAAATGATGACTAATCGAGATCAATACAAGATCAAGCTCACTCGTGCTCTCCAATAATGCAAAATCAGTCTTCAACAGAAGCATTTAAGTGGCCTCACATCAAAAAATGATTTTGTAATCTTATAAATCATATCAATAAAAAGAAAGTTAGGAATCAATACAAATCTCACTCTCTAAAAGAACAATACATGTAAACTTCGTCCCATAGGTTTGCCCATATTTTCCAATCATCAGACAACCTAGTTTATGCAAGATCACAAGGGATTTTTTAGGCTTGTAATGGGGTTGAGGGTAAAGGTATGGTCAATTTGGCTCAGTGACTTCACATTTTCAAAGCATTGTTGTACTCATTTTCACCTCTTCTCAAGTTTTTTTCATTCTTTTCACTTGGAAACTCAAACCTCAACTTTTCACTCAATTTGTTAGATACCCCTTTTACTTCATCACACTTTTTTTTTAAGCTTTTACGATGTCCCTCTTTTTTTAGTGAGGGGGTAATTCTTTTTGCCACAAACCTAAAAGTTTAGTCTCACTTTTCTTTCTTCACCTTTTGCTTGACTTTCTTTCCTCCTTCCTTTCCACACCCCCCAACTTAGGCGTTTGGCCTAAGTTGACTATTCAAACAAATCAATGCTTAGAAAAGGGTTTTATGGGTGAGAGAAGCTAGAGATAATTTCGCTCAAGAGGTTTCAACAAGGTTGACAACAAATAGTTAAGGCTCAAATGGTGCCAAAATTGTTGCACACCTCATAAGGTAGTCATAAAAGGTATGAACATTTGGGTTCCCTCTCAAAAAATTTGACAAAATTGTTGCACACCTCATAAGCTAGTGGTTGATTTTGAGGTTCCCGAGCTTTGGTGAGTCCTCGTGCTTCAAGGGAGAATTTTGATTGTTCTTAGTTCTTCTTTTGTATTCCTAGTTTTGGACATGATGTATGGGCTAGGCCCAATTTAATTCTATTGTATTAGATGGCTATTGAGACAAAGTATTTTAGACTTCCGCTTTTCTATATAAAACTATTGAACTTGAAATGTTGTTTTACTTCTATTGTTCTATTTCTCATGTTATGAATGCTAAGTGGCTTGTATGGGGTCCCTCAGGGTCCTATACGCCATGTTACATCTAGGGGGTACCCATGGGTTGTGACAACAAACTAACTACTTGAACAACCAATTCTCTTAAAAGACATTTCAACAACCAACTATCTATAAAACCGATTGTCTTAAAAATCAACCACCAAAAACTAATTATCTCAAAAACCAACTATCTTAATAATCAACCACCAAAAACTAATTATCTCAAAAACCAATTGTCTTAAAAATCAACCACCAAAAACCAATTGTCTAAAAACCCACTTAAAAAACCAATAATCACAAATGCCTTACTCATCACCATTGAGCTGCATAACAATACCCATCACGTCCACTGAATTTTTATCACTGCCTCTTTTTCCCTCTGCTTCCAAACCTTCTTCTACATTCTCTTCCAGTTTCTCCTGTTCTTTTTATTTTTCTTTCTTCTCTTCCAGCTTGTCCTCTTATTTTTATTCTTCTTTTTTCTCTTCAATCTCCTCCTCTTCATTTTCTTCTTGTTTCTTCTCTTCCAACTTCTCTTCTTTTTCTTCTTCGTTCTCTTCCAGTTTCTCCTATTATTTTTCTTCTTCTTTTTCTGGCATCTTCTCTTCCACTTGTTCTTTCTCTCCTTTCTTCATCTCTTCTACAACTTATTAAACTTTTTCTACAAAGTATTCATCAATTGCAACAAGATTTTCATCGACTATTGTTAATGTAAGTATTTCATCAACATAACCTATAGCACCATCTTCAGCTATTACTGGTGCTGTATAGTCTTCTTCAACTGCTACAAGATCAGTGACTTAGCATTCTTACAAATAAATTATTTTACACAAATAGTATAAAAATTATTCTACCTTTATTTTTCTTGTTCTTTTGAGTTCTCCTCAATTTCTCATCTCGTATAAAAGCAATAGCTTCCATCATTGATTGTTCAAGGGATGCAACACGCTCACACAGATTATCATCTTTACAATTACTCGGTATATTTTCCTGTCCACTCGATACATAATTCTCACAAGGTTGGTTGGAATTGTTATTACCCAATATTTCATCCTCCTCGTTCTCTACTACTGAAGTGAGGACAATGACACCTTTCAAATTGGCCTTTAAGGCATCAATGAATGTGTCCTTCACTTCATCTGTATATGCCTTTAATATTGCCATATAACTTTGTTTTGTCTCACGGACAGTAGGTGTGAGGTATGGGTGAACCATCTACAAAAAATATATATATAAATAGTACACAACATTTACTAATTCACAAATATTACTAGATAATAATAAATAAATTTATACCTTTGTACTTAAATGGATCACCTTCAATAATATTATCGCTCTTTGTCGTGTGCAATCTAAGTAAATGGGGAATGGGCAGAGGAGAATCGAAGGACTTCTTGGCATACTTACCAAGATGAAGAAAAGCCACATATATCCAAACTTGAAATTAATAAAATAACAAATAAATAAACAGAGACTATGAAATACTATATAAATATTTAAGAGATTAAAATAAATCAAGTACATAATTGATAATAAGTACCAGAAATGCCCAGTGGAAGCCATATAGAGCATATGATGCATTCTCTCTTTTATTGTACACTTCACTCTACTTTTTCAAATTAATTTTGTTCTTCAAATACATTATTGTTTGATCAAAACACTCTTTCCCCATGGATAACTCTTGAAGAAATCTAAATCATTCACCATCATAATGTGGTTTGAATACAATCTTAGATTGATCATGGGTAAGCAACATCCAGTGGACGAAACAAACTAAAGAGCACTTCAACTTCTGCTCCTTATTCAATCTGGTACCCTTAATCAAACTCATCAACTTTGTAGCAGTAATGTTCTTATTCTTGGTCACATTATAATGAAATTTCTCACCTTTCTAAAGTACTTTTGTCATTTATTGCATCATGGGGGTATGCCTGAGCAATTCAGCCCCGTAATCAATGCAAATTCTCTTAAGCCAAAACAAGTAGGCTTATCATTCACACAAAACCACATCTCATGCAATTTCTTTTATCATTTTCATACGTCGCAACAACATATATTGGATCATTTTGCCCCTGACTTGAAATATTCTAGAATATGCCTCAAGTGTCCAAAACAAGTACCTTTGAAGTCATTATAATTTTTTTCTTGAACTAAAAGTTTTCTAAAATCACGATAAATAACCATCCTTGTTCTCACAGAAATTTTCGCTAGAAATGATCCTAACTCATCCATCCATGTTGTTAGATTATACGACTTACCAGAGATTTCTCTTGCACAAATTGGCAAGGGCAGGGGATCAGCATCCCCATCTCTAGTATATCGGGTATCTCTACTACTCTCCTCATCTCCACTATCAGTTTTTTCTTCATTAGATTCAACTTGATCATTAGCCTGGGCACTAGTGTCCTAGTAGTTCTCAATCTCAGTCAATGTTTCAGAATTTGAGTAAGACTTAGGTTCTTCAACTACAATTTTTTTCTTTTTTAAGATCTGGAAACTTCTTCAGCCTTTCTTTTCTTATTTTTAGAAGTCTTAAGGAGCACATTGTTTAACGATGTTGCCTCTAGTTTTGGCCATATTGTACTATTTACAAAAACATAATTTTCATATCAAAATATCGACCACTAGTCTATTAACACAAACAGAGTAATGCTTAAAAAAATATGCAAAACAAGTAGCAGTTCCAACAAAACTCAATAATGCCATTGACATAAACACCATTAAAGTCTACCAAAATACAGTAAAAACTTTCAAATCGATAGGCCAGATAAACATAAAAATTCAAAAATATCTATTCATTATCCAAAGAAAAACGTCAGTAATCACTCCAAATAAAAAGCATGAACTAAAACGGGTGAGAGTTTCAAAACTTTAAGGAAAAAAATCTAAACTTCGCTACACTATCGCAATTAAAAATAATCAAATAGGCTAAAACTTATTGAAAAGACGATTAAACTTACTTGAGTGGAAGAATATTGAAAAAGATCCTACTGAACTTGGGGAAGATGATTGGAAAAGATTCAACTGAACTTGGGGAAGAAGATTGATAAAAAAAAGACATACTCCCCTTTGTTTTTCATGAATGATTATAGGATCTCACTTTTCTTTATGTTTTCAATAATTCTAGATAGATGTTTTGCTGGAAAATGATAATTTTCATGGAGGTTATTGATTTCGATAAAGAAGGTTTATGGAAGATGAAAAGTTCTCTAAGAACCTTCTGAGGTTTTCTCGAAAAATGTTTACCCAATATTATTAAATATTTTTTGTTAGTGAAAAAATTACAAAATAATAGAATTACAAGATTAAAATTGAAAAATAAAATGAAAAAATAAAAATGTCTTCTGGCTGAGGCGCAGATAACTCGCTCTCTTTAAGGAGATTCAAGCCCACTGAAGAAAATGTTTTTCCCCGGTCCAGCAGTAGTCCTTCTTGACTTGTCCCCTCCAGGATACAACAACCTAATCATAAAATATAACTAAGCAACTCTTGAAAAGAGTTGAGTCCAAAGCTCCCAAAAAAAAAAAAACACCTCCCTTCAACTAATAAGAACTCTCTTTTTGACAAACTTTATGCACTATATATTTTCTTGTGTATAAAATAAATGAAAACTACCACTATTTATAGTTGAGAAAGTCTTCCTACCAATTGATAGGAAGATAATGGTTTAGTAAATAGAAAATATAAATTGCCTAGGAGTTACATATGTTACAAGGAATAATAGAGGAAGAATAATGGAGAAGTAATGGTGAAGGGCAACAAATGAACTAACGTGCAGATGCTATTATATGACTGTTGCCAACGTTCCTTCGCCAACGTTCACTGCAATGTTCACAAAGCAATATGTCATAATGCCTCTCGTCATTAATTGACCATTAAGTAATTAGGCACCAATGCTATACATTGCAACAAAGATGCTAGTTACTCCAACAATCAGAAAAGAAATTGTTAGTGTCGCAATTTAAAGAAGTAAAATAATGTAATATTAAATTCCTACACTAACAATCCCCCACTCATTTAAATATTAGACAAGATATTATATAAGCTGAAGGAAGACTATTATGCATAATAAAGGTGTGATCTGCAATGAACCCCCACTTAGTGAAAAGCAACTTTTACTCCAGAGTCATAGTGGTCTCAGACTTGAACTATGACTGCTTAAGGGAAATAAATATCACTAGTCACACACAATAATCAAGGGGTTGACATGAGCTTTAAAAGCCAGCATATTACGGCCCTGTGCTATCGCAGTTTCATGAGTGCTTTTGATAATAAGCCCAATTCTCATAGGAAGGGACCTACTTCCATACTCACTTATGTGAAATCTGTCGAGATCGCTCCTGTAAGTTTAACACTCCACACATACGGGCAACAAATTTTCATCAAGAGTTTTCTAAACTCAACCTTCATAAATTACTACAGGAAACAATGCACTCACATCATAGGGAGAGATTAAAAAATAGTGCATTTTTCACAACAAGTCATCATATGATTAGTTTTTCCCTATGAACCTGGTTATAGGATCTCTAGTCCCTAGGTTGGGTTTCCTCATATAGGACTCAAGGATCTATAGGATTCAATCACATCCCCCTCGATGTGCTCCAGACCTTTTCTTTCGTTAAGGCCTTAGTAAATGGATCTACAAAATTATCACAAGATTTGACATAATCAACATTAATGATAACGTTTGTCAAATACGATCCTCAATTACTGTATTTCCTCCTTATAGGTCTGGATTTACCGTTGTAATGATGGTTTTGAACTCTACCAATCCCAGCGGTGCTATCACAATGAATTAAATTGGGAGGAATTCATTTTTCAAAATAAGGTATTTGAAATAATAAATCTCTTAACCAATTCGCTTCTTCACTAGTTGAAGCTAAAATAATTAGTTCAGCCTCCATGGTAGAGTTAGCAATTATAGTTTACTTTTTTTATCTCCAGAAAATAGCACCACCACCTAAAGTAAAGACATAACCAGTGATAGAATAGGAATCACCTGATAAAGTGTTCCAATCTGCATCAGAAAAGCCTTCAAGTACAACAGGATATTTTTTATAGAACAAACCACATTTTTTGTTCTAATTAAATATCTCATAACTCTTGTTATAGCATGCCAATGTTCATTACCTAGCTTGCTTGTAAACTTGCCAAGTAATCCTACTCCACATGCAATATCAGGCCTAGTTGAATTAGTCACATATCTAAAACTTCCAATTATGCTAGCATATTCATTTCGATTTATCACATCATTTTCACTTTCAACAGGAAATAAGTGAACACTTCAATCAAAAAGAGTTACAACATGCTTGCAATCAAGAAAATTATTTTTTTTTTCAAATTTTTCTCAACATAATGTGACTGGTCAAGGAAATTCTGTCACATGTTCTTGTTATTTTTATTCCAAGAATATAATTTGTCTCACCAAAATCTTTCATATCAAACTGGCTTCTAAGAAAAATTTTAGCTTCATCACTAACATTCATGTTAGAGCGAAAGATCAATAAACCATCAACATATAGGCAAATAATCACATGTGAACTATTTCAAGACTTATGATATATGCACTTATGATACTCATTTATTTTTAAACCATTTTCAATCATGCAGAAATCAAACTTTTCATGCCATTGATTTTGTGCATGTTTCAAGCCATATAGGGATTTAGTAAGTTTACATACTTTGCTTTCTTGGCTTGCTTCAACAAAATACTCGAGTTGATCCATATAAATTTCCTCATTTAGGTCTCTATTTAAAAAAACAGTTTTTGCATCTATTTGATGAATTTTGCAAATAAAAAATTGCAATCATAGCAATTAAAAATCTTATGGATGTATTTCTTGTTACCGGTGAAAAGGTATCAAAAAATTCAAGGCCTTCTAGTTGTTTAAAAACTTTTGCAACTAGTCTAGCCTTATATTTATCAATAGATCCATCCGGTTTTAACTTCTTTCTTAACATCCATTTGCAACCAATTGTTTTACAACCCGGTGGTAAATCAACTTATTTCCATGTTTTATTAGAAATCAGTAATTCCATTTCATCATTTATACCTCCTTTCAAAAAAATAAAATTATGTGAAGATAAAGCTTTTTTCAAAGTGAGAGGTTCATCTCTAACATTAAAGACATAAAAATCAAGACCAAAATATTTTTCTGCTCTAGCTCTTTTACTTCTTCTTAACTCAAAATCATCAATTTCTTTACTTTTTAAAGTAGAAGTAGAAGAACTTGGTAGTGACAAAATATTTTGTTCAATTATTTGACCCCCACTATTTTTAGAATCAAAAGGGAATTTATTTTCATGAAAAATAGCATCACCTAATTCAATTATAACATTATCTTCAAGATTAAAAAATCTATATGCTGTACTATTTGAAGCATAACCAAGAAAAGCACAACTAGTCACTTTCTTGCCCAACTTTGTAATTCTCGGATCCATTAGCCTCATAAAGGCTAGAGAACCCAAACTCTTAAATATCCCAAACTTGGCTTGTGACCTTTCACAATTCAAAAGGTGTCAATTTAGACTTTTTATGAGGCACACAATTCAACACATAACAAGCCGTCAAAATAGCTTCACCCAAAAAATTTAAAGGTGCGTGCAACTTAATAAGCATGATATTAGTCAATTCAACCAAAGTTCTATTTTTCCTTTCTACTACACCATTAGATGAAGGAGAATAAGGAGGAGTAGTTTCATGAATTATTCACAATGATCTAACAAAAGAATTAAACTCATTTAACTCATCTTCACAGTCTCTACCACTTCTAATTCTTTTTATTTTTCTTCCAAACTGATTTTCAACCTCATGGAGATAAGTTTTGAACTTTCAAAAGCATCACTTTAATTTTTCATCAAGTAAACATATGTTAACTTAGAAAAATCATCAATGAAAGTGATAAAATGCCTATTACCTCTACGAGTTAAAATTCCTCCAAGTTCACAAATATCAGTATGAACTAGTTCGAACAAATCAGTGTTTCTTTCAACTTGAAAATGAGGCCTTTTAGTGATTTTGACTTTACTACAAGCCTCGCACTTTTCAACATTCTTTTTAACCATTGGGATCAATCCTAAACTACTCATGATTCCAACATAAGGATCATTAATATGACACAAACAAGCATGCCAAAAATTGGTAGAGAAAAGCATATAAACAGAAGTAGAAACTTTATTCTTTAAACTTTATTCTTTTCAACATTCAGTTTAAACATCCTATCACAAGCATACCCCTTTCCCACAAAAATACCCTTCTTCACAATTACATATTGATCAGATTCAATAATCTGTTTAAACCCTGCTTTATTAAGAAGAAAACTAAACATCAATTTTTTCCTTATGGAAGGAGTATAGAGGACATCTTTCAAAGTTAATACCCTTCAAGAAGTAAAACACAATTTGACATCTCCCGTTCCAAGTACTTGAGTTGTATGAGAATCACCAAGAATGATGGTTTTGGGCTCCCCAAAATGAGTATATTTCTTACACCAATCTTTAGTATAGGTGACGTGACGGTTTGCACCAGAATCAGCCCACCATCCATCAACATTCTCAACCATGTTTATGTCGGTAATCACCACCACAAAAGGTTCTTCGGTAACGGTTGCCAGAGGGTTAGGACCACGTTTCTGAAATCTGCAAAATCAAGCAATATGCCCACTCTTACCACAAACAAAGCATGGTCCCTTATCTTGAACTTGTTGATTCTGTGCTTTTTCACCATTATTTTTCTTGGGAGGTCTACCATTATTTTTCTTGAATTTTATTCTTAGGCTTTCAAACAAGTATTTTAGTGAGTTTTAGGAGTAGCATTATTTGAAGTAATTAAATTTACCTACATTGTGATGTTGCTCTCTTTTGTTGTAAAAGTGAACTTGGCCCCTTGCCTCTTCTTCCATACGGATTTTCATTATCAACGTCTCAATAGAGGTTTCCTTTTGTTTGTGGCGCATAGATTTTTGAAATTCCTTCCAAGAATGTGGATGTTTATCTACTATGCCAAAAACAATAAGGTTATCTCCAATTTTGACCTCCTCGGACCTTAGCTCTCCAACAATCAATATAAAGTCTTGAACTTGGTCTACCACTAATTTGTTGTCCACCATTTGGGAACGAAAAAATCTACCAGCCGCATATTTTTTTGCTCCAGCCTCTTCGGTATCATACTTACTGTGCAATATTTTCCAAATTTTCTTTGCACTAGAGTAAGTTCTATCATAATAATCATAAAATTATAAGATAGACAATTAAGAATATAATACCGAACCTTATAGGAATCACCATCATAATTTTCCACTTTCTCTAGATGAGAAATAGTTTCATCATCATTCATAGATGTGATGTGTACTTTATTTGGATTCTTCTCAATTAACACATAAGAAACATTGAGAAGATTTAAGTAGAAATGTACTTTTCCCTTCTATCTCTTCAAATGGTTACCATTGAACTGAAATGGCTTGTTAAAGTCTCCCATCTTGACATCCGTGATTTTTTCAATCATACCCATTATGAATCTCCTTAAAATTGTTAGTGAAAAAAAAACAAAGTAACAGAATTACAAGATTACAATTGAAAAATAAAATGAAGAAATAAAATGAAGAAATAAAAATCTCTTCTGGCTAAGGCGCGGATATCTCGCTCTCTTTAAGGAGATTCAAGCCCACTGCAACAAATGTTTTTCACCGGTCCAGCAATTGTCCTTCTTGACTTATCCCCTCTAGGATACCACATCGTAATCAGAAAATATAACTCAACAACTCTGGACAAGAGTTGAGTACAAATTTCCACAAAAAAACACCTCCATTCAACTAATAAGAACTCTGTTTTCGATAGACTTTATGCACTCTATATTTTCTTGTGTATAAAAGAAATGAAGACTACCACTATCAATAGTTGAGAAAGTCATCCTACTAATTGATAGGAAGATAATGGTATAGTAAATATAAAAGATAAATGGCCTAGGAGTTACATAGGTTATAAGGAATAATGGAGGAAGAATAATGGAGAAGTAATAGTAAAGGGCAACAAATGCACTAACGTGCAGATGTAACTATATGACCATTGCCAACGTTTCATTGCAAACGTTCATTGCAATGTTCCTAAAGCAATATGCCGTAATGCCTCTAGTCATTAATTGACCGTTGAGTAATTAGGCACCAATGCTATACATTGCAACAAAGCTTCTAGTTACTCCAACAATCAAAAAAGAAATTGTCAATGTGGCAATTCAAAGAAGTAAAATAATATAATATTAAAATGCCTGCACTAACATTTTTTTTATATTCCTTGGGATTGTAATTTAATTTTTTGGTGGGATTAATTTATTTAATGTTGAAGTGTTGGGATGAAAATGATATTTTATATACTTGTATTTTTATTCCCCAAGTTCTTAAAGTGATGAAAAGGTCCATGACCCCACCACCCAACCCCACTTTTTCACTTTTTCTAACCCTAACCCTAAAAAAACCCATCAAACCCATGTTCTCTAATTCTGTAGTCGCAAATCTTGTTGTATTTTCAATTTAGGATGCGTTTTTGATTTAGAATGGGAGAAAGCAAAGTTTTGAAGTCGGCAGAGATTCCAAGGCAACCACGGCAGGAGCTTAATGTACAAGCAATTGCAAACACAATTGCAGAAGCAGAAGCTGCAATCGCACAGGCAGAAGCTATTATTGCTGAGATAGAAAGGGTTGTTACAATGGCAAAGGAAGCATTACGCTGGTAATCCTTTTCTTTTAACATGTTAAATTCGTAATCAAAATTCACGTGAACTTTCTGAAAAAAGAATTTCATACATTAGTAATCTTTGGGACAACAGATTTCAGCATGTAAAGTCTGTCATTAAGCTTCTTTCTACGGCGTCGCTCAGCCATCAGATTCTTAGCTGGAAGTCCTTTCTTCTTACCCTTTTGATCAGCACCACTTACAATTCTGGATGCATTTGAGTTGTTTTCTCCTATCTAGATCTCAGATTTATGGTTCTTACTTTGGCAAGTGAGGACACCCCTTTTTGGTGTGGGGTAGACACTAGAATTCATGTTATAGCTCGCATGGTCTATATGTCGGTTTATGATAAAATTCTCACCAAATAAACTAAGTTAACTACTCATGTTTTATGAATCTTCTTTTTGTGATTTAAAGATGCAATGGCCATGTTCATGATTTATAAATCTTCTTAAATAATTTTACTATGTTTTAATCTGGTAATGCATTTCATGTTTTTCGATTATGTCCCATTATGATCACGTCTCATGTTTTATTGCATTCCCCTCATACTTATATTCCATGTACTAATGCATACTTGTACCTACATTGTTTTACTAATGCAAAGCTTGACAATTTTTATCCTTCCGTTTGTGGCTAGTTGATTGCATTAGAGATTTGAAGACTTGGTGAGTCCTCATACTGTGAGGACGATATCATTTTATAGTTTTATGTTATTTCCATTTTTCAGACATTGTATGTGATGTATGGGTTACGTCCCAATCACTTTAGTTATGATGTATTAGATGGCTTATTGAGACAAATGTTAGACTTCTTATTTGATTCAAAAGATCTTTTGAAATATGAAATACTATCTTTTGAACTCTTTAAATTCTATTATCTTGTATGATGTATGCTAAGTGGCTTGTGTAAGGTCTCTTTTGATTTTGTACTCAATGTCACGTCTAGGGTGTACTTTGGGTTGTGAAAATAAATCAGGCATACGTAAATACAAGCATCATTCATTAATTCATAGTTTTTCTTCAAATTGATGCAATCTGGGTTCATAGTAAAAAAATCATTAGTGCATGGGTTCTTATGAAATTGATTGGAAAGCTATGTAATTGTGTTTAAATAATCATGATATAATCAAAATCAAACAATTTAAATCCATACATATAGAACTCACGGGGAATTGAATAAAAACTTAACTAGTTTAAGGATATTGAATTGGGGAATTGGAAAATCATTGCGGACTCACTGGGTGAATGGAACCCATTGATGAACTCCCTACATACCTCAATCTCAAAGCCCACAAGCAATTGATGAAGAATTATTGAAGACTTGAAAAACCCTAGAAATTCCTTAAGAGCTTTGGATAGAAAACCTTTGAGAGGAACCTTTTAAATTTTTGGAGAATGGGTAGGCTTAGGGGTTAAAATTAGTTATTGGGGTTTATTTATAGGCAAGACGACGTAGTATAAAATTTTGGTGCATAGGGAATGTTGCAAATACACTTTTTAAATAACTACCAGCTAACCCTATGATTTTGACCTATGGATCATAGAAATTCCTACGGACCATATTGTCAACGGTAAGTTGAACAACTGGGGCCTACGTCTTGGGAAAATCCTTCGACCCATTTCTACGGACCGTTAAATTTCTATGGTCCGTGGAACCCATCCATAGACCGCAATTATCAGCTCAAAATTTTACTATGTCTGGGACCCTTCCATGGGACCTTCCTACGGTCCGTAGTCCATTCGTCATACCATCTTGGTCAATCGTAGAATCAGTTAATGGATTTGATTTCCAAATTACTTTCCCACTTCCTACGAGACTGGTCTACAAACTGTAGAACTTCCTACGAACCATAGACTAGTCTCTTAGACTTGAACCGGTAATCCTCTTCGACCTTCTTTCCTTTTCTAAATTTTGAGGTATTACAATATTTCCTTCCACTCTTTTAATTTTCTAGATGTTGTTTCTCATTTTTAACATTTTTAATGGAGGAATGATTCTCTCTAAGAATGCTTTAATTAAATCTTCCCAAGAAGTGATAGAATCATTCGGCAACTCAACCAATTATCTAGCAGCTTCCCCTGTTAAGAGGAATGGGAATAATCGCACCCAAATAGATTCTTGTGAGATATTCTTGAAGAAGAACAACCCACAAATATCCATAAGGTTTCGAAGGTGTTCATGAGGATTCTTATGAGTTAAGCCCCCGAACATTCCTCTCATTTGGAGTAGTTGTAGCATTATTTTAGTACATTGCTTTCCTATTGTAGGAAGTAATCTGATAGCTCCATTAGTCTCAACAACATTCATGTGCATGCCATTCAAATCAACCAACTGATCACTCGTCGCGACTAGCGTCGTCACTACCATTATCACTCTTGTTTATACCTACAAATTGGAAATACAACAACACCAAACAACAATCAACAACAACTCAACTAGCTTACAAAGAAACTTCACTAATTGAATTCTTAGCTACCATTCCTCGGCAGCGGAGCCATTTTTGATAAAGCTCAAATTATCCTATAAAAAATTAGAGGATTAAGCGTTCTTTTTCAATAAAAATACCCAACAAAGAGTCAGGTCAAATCCCACAAGGAATAGTGTAAGGATAAGAATTCAATTAGGAAATTAAGAATACTAATCTTTTCATTGTAGCACTTTAGAACAAAAAAGTGGATGCTTCCACCAAATTTACTAAAAATGTTTGAAGTATCAAGTATCAAAATTAAACTAACATTAGAAATTCAAGCAAGTAAGGAATAATTTAGGGCAGCATGGATTGGTACAGATGTCACGTTGGGGTACTTGTGTTGCTCAATAGTGCTATATAATCAATGAGGCTGGGTAATCTTCAATAACACTAATCTTCTTTCGATCTCATAGAACCCCTTTTCGATCTCATCTATATGAATTACAAATCAACCTGTTACCTTACATAAATCTCCCTTTCGAGTAGATTTGTGGAATTACAGATGAATCATAAACTCTCTTTCGAACAAGCCATAGAAATCAAACTTAAATTGTATGCATTGAACTAATTGTTCATTCAAATGATCTATTTTGAGCATTGATCGAAGATCGAGAATATGAATAACTTTGCAACCTTAACCCATCAATTAACGTCATGCTAATTAGCTCAAAGCAATGAATGTATAGCAATAAAATAGAGAAAAACACAATATTCACTTCATTAAATCAACACCCAACCCCATAATTGCACCCATAGAATTGGATTTTAGCCACATATCACTATAGCAACCATGGATGAATCAACACCCACTTCGATTTCAACTCTCAACACTACTAAAAACAGCGTTTAGCGACGGATATTAGCGACGAACAATATTCCGTCACTATATAACGAAGAATTTGCAATGGAATAACCATTTTGTTGCAAAATTTTCAAATAATTTTTTGAGTTATAACATAGTGACGAATTTGCAACGGAATATTTATTTTGTCGCTAAATATTGGCGCATATTGGCGCCTAATTTTCCCTACTTATTTAGTAACAAAACGGGTGACAAATTGAATTAATATTGGGCAACGAAATTAGTGATGGAAAAAAGGTTGCTAAACTTTTTAATATATTTTTAATAAAATTTATATTATATAGTGACAAAAATATCCATCCTCACAATTTTTTCTAATTAGACACATTAATTTGTAAGTGACGGATGTTAGAATCCATCAGTAAATTTGTTGCAAATTTTTTAAAGTCATTTATTCTAGGGCACAAACATAGCGGGGGTTCTCAAGCTTAGGAGAGGAGACATCATTTGATGAAAGCACTCCAGTTGCCTCCGATGATTGGTTTGTCAACCACGCTTTCTCTCCCTCAAAACAATGCTCCTCACCAAATGCCCTTCCTTGGGATTCTTTTTAACTTTTAACACTATCAACTTGGGCGAGGTCAGGTCCTTTGGGCGATCCTCCCTTTTTGTTAGACAACCCCAGCTAGGAATTTCTACTCTTCAAATGCTTTTGGCCTCTTTTTCATGTATTCATCCCTACCTTGTCCTTTAGCTTCCATTAGCCGTAAAATATCAAAATATCATTGGAATAGGACATCAATAGTCATTGATAATAGTAATTGTTTAACTAAAAAGTCCTCAAATGAGTGTAAATCTACCACTCATCAACAACCCCAACTTAAACTTTTGTTTGTCCTTAAGTAAATCAAGAACACAATTCGTTCAACAAGTGTGTCTATTGTAGTTCCCAATGAGAGTTAACATGCAAGTGTCACCACAAGACTACTAATGAGCATTTGCAATAACTCAATCATCCTCAATAAGCTTCAAATGATGACTAATCGGGATCAATACAAGATCAAGCTCACTCATGCTCTCCAATACTGCAAAATCATGCTTCAACCAAAAGCATTTAAGTGGCCTCATATCAAAAATGAATTTTTAATCTTATAAAGCATATCAATAAAAAAAGTTAGGAATCAATACAACTCTCACTCTCTAAAACAGAAATACATGTAAGCTTCGTCCCATAGGTTTGCCCATATTTTCCAATCATCAGACAACCTAGTTTATGCAAGATCACAAGGGATTTTTTAGTCTTGTAATGGGGTTGAGGGTAAAGGTATGGTCAATTTGGTTCAGTGACTTCACATTTACAAAGAATTGTAGTACTCATTTTCACCTCTTCTCAAGTTCTTTTCATTCTTTTCACTTAAAAACTCAAACCTTGACTTTTCACTCAATTTGTTAGATACCCCTTTTATTTCATCACACTTTCTTTTTTCTTTTTCTTTTTTTAAGATTTTTCTTTGTCCCTCTTTTTTTATGGAGGGATTCATTCTTTTTGTTACAAACCTAAAAGTTGAGTCTCACTTTTCTTTCTTCACCCTTCTCTTGAGTTTCATTCCTCCTTCCTTTCCACACCTCCAACTTAGGTGTGCCTAAGTTGACTATTCAAACAAATCAATGCTTAGAAAAGGGTTTTATGGGTGGGAGAAGCTAGGGATAATTTGCCTCAAGTGGTTTCAACAAGGTTGACAACAAATAGTTAAGGCTCAAATGGTGCCAAAATGGTTGCACACCTCATAAGGTTGTCATAAAAGGTATGAGCATTTGGGTTCCCTTTCGAAATTTGTGCGAAAATGCTTGCACACCTTATAAGCTAGTGGTGGATTTCGAGCTTCCCGAGCTTTGGTGAGTCCTCAGGTTTCGAGGGTGAAATTTGATTGTTCGTAGTTCCTCTCTTGTATTCCCAGTTTTGGACATGATGTGTGGGATAGGCCCAATTTCATTCTATTGTATTAGTTGACTATTGAGACAAAGTGTTTTAGACTTCCGCTTTTTTATATAAAACTATTAGACTTGAATTGTTGTTTTTTTTCTATTGTTCTATTTCTCATGTTATGAATGCTAAATGGCTTGTATGGGGTCCCTCGGGGTCCTATACGTCATCTTACATCTAGGGGTTACCCCTGGGTTGTGACAAAAAACCAACTACTTCAACAACCAATTGTCTTAAAAAGCACTTCAAAAATCAACTATCTCAAAAACCAGTTGTCTTAAAAATCAACCACCAAAAACTAAATATCTCAAAAACCAACTGTCTTAATAAACAACCATCAAAAACTAATTATCTCAAAAACCGACTATCTTAATAATCAACCACCAAAAACCAACAATTTCAAAAACCTATTGTCTTAAAAAAACAATAATCACAAATGCCTTACTCATCACCGTTGAGTTGCATAACAATACCCATCATGTCCACTGAATTTTCATCACTGCCTCCTTTTCCCTCTTTTGCAAAGCCTTCTTCTACATTCTCTTCCAACTTCTTTTGTTTTGTTTTTCTTTTTCTTTCTTCTCTTTCGGCTTCTCCTCTTAGTTTTCTTCTTCTTTCTTCTCTTCAATCTTCTCCTCCTCATTTTCTTCTTGTTTATTCTCTTCCAGCTTCTCTTCTTTTTCTTCTTCGTTCTCTTCAAGTTTCTCCTCTTCTTTTTCTTCTTCCTTTTCTGCCATCTTCTCCTCCATTTGTTCTTTCTCTCCTTTCTTCATCTCTTCTACAACTTCATTAACTTCTTCTGCAAAGTATTCATCAACTGCAACAAGATTTTCATCGACTATTTCTAATGGAAGTATTTCATCAACATCAACTGCAGTACCATCTTCATCGACTGTTGGTATTGTATAGTCTTCAACAACTGCTAGAAGATCAATGCTTAGCATTCTTACAAATAAATTATTTTACACAAATAGTATATAAATTTGTCTACCTTTATTTTTCTTGTTCTTTTGAGTTCTCCTCAATTTCTCATCTCGCATAACAGCAACAACTTTCATCATTGATTGCTCAAGGGATGGAAAACGCTCACACAAATTATCATCTTTACAATTATTACTTGGTATATTTTTTTGTCCACTCGAAACAAAATTCTCACAAGGTTGGTTGGAATTGTTATTACCCAATTTATCATCCTCCTCATTCTCTACTACTGAAGTGAGGACAATGACACCTTTCAAATTGGCTTTTAAGGCATCAATGACTGTGTCCTTCACTTCATCTATATATGGCTTTAATGTTGCCATATAACTTTGTTTTGTCTCACAGATAGTGGGTGTGAGGTATGAGTGCACAATATACAATATCATATATCATATATATATATATATATCATATCATATCATATCATATATATATATATATATAAAAATGAGAACCCGAGGCCCGCCTAAGTGGTGCCACCACAAACCAAGATTCCCTTTGAATATATTTATTTCCAAAATTAGCCTTCCCTTCCATGAAAAGTTTTGACTTTTATGAAAAGTTGTGACTTTTATGAAAAGTTGTGACTTTTATGAAAAGTTGTGACTTTTACAAAGAGTTGCGACTTTTATGAAGAGTTGCACCTTTTATGAAGAGTTACGACTTTTATGAAAAGTTTTGATTTTTATGAAAAGTTGTAACTTTTATGAAAGGTTGTAACTTTTCCAAAGAGTTGTGACCTTTCCGATGAGGTACAATAAGCATTTATTAACACTACCCTTCGTTGTCTATAAATAGAGGGATTTCCTCTCATTTTAAAACAACGAAAATTTTGAACTACTTCTTCTTCTTCTTCTGCACAATTAAATATTTGTGTCCTTTGCTATTGTTGAGTTGCTCAATGAAACCATTATTTTTGTATCAATATACTGGTGAATAGAATCATTCTATCCTGAACGGATCTATTCTTCTATACCTTGGGTACTAGAGGGGAATAATTTCCTTAAGGGGACAATGTGCATTCAGTGGACTCAATTTTTTCCTTTCTGTTTCATTCTATTGTTTAGTTCCTGGTATGTTTTTTACCGTTATTAATTTATGTTTATGTTATTAATTATTTTTTTAGTACATGTTTTAAACTTTGTTGTTTATGTTTATGCTTTTGATCATTATGTAGATATGTTAATCAAGAGTTTGATGTAATCATTAGACTATTGGTGTCATGTAGATTAGAATTCTTAAACTTGTAAAATAAATGACTTTGATCTTTATAGAGTTTTCAGTGGCTAAAAGATCCTTGGGATGTCCAAGAAGGGACTTTTGAGTGTTCAAAAGTTATGGTGGTTCCACACTACCTTGGAGTTTTAGTTATTCAACTTTCTATCTTATCGAGGCATTCAATCGATTAGTGACATCAAAAATATAATGGAATATATTGGGATTGTAAGTATTGTACTCAACCTTAATCAAAAGTTTGGGGTTCAAAAGTTAGATTGGAGTCAATTAAATACCCCTCAAAGTAGGATGAATCCATATTAATCAAATATTAAAGAAATAATTATCTCCTTATACACATTAGATTAAAAGTCCCAAAAAATAAAGTTTTAACCATATTGATTGAAACATAAACAACAAAATGTGCCTTTTGGCTATCAAAGTAGTGTCATCGACTACAAATGATTTTGAATAAGGGACTTGCCAAGACATCATTTAATCCAAATTATTTGAGCGACATACGTTATTCCATTGAACTCCAAGAGATGTGTTTTTAAATTTTAATGAACTTATCAATTGAACAACTAATTATATAAGATGTATAATAATATGTATAATATTTAGATTATGTATGTAGAGGTCCTGAATAGGAGAAAACTCTCGCAATTGATGAATAAAATGTTTGTACCACCTTTTGAAAAAACAAATATGAACAATTAAACAATTACATATCTTTTCTAAAGACTTTGGTGATGAATAACTAAAGTCAAATGATAAATTAATAACAAAATGCATAAACACTTGGAATCAAAAATATTCTTGACAATTTATCGTAGGGTTGTACCCACTCAAAAATACTCATATTATCAAATGTTCAGAAGTAGATTATTGACGTAGTTTACCACCGCGCGAAGCGCGGGAAATTTACCTAGTAGTATATATAAAGAGAACCCTAGGCCTGCCTAAGTGGCGCCACCACAAACCAGAATTCCCTTTTAATTTATTTATTTCCAAAACTAGCCTTCCCATTTTATAAAAACTTGTGACTTTTATGAATAGTTGTGACTTTTATGAAGAGTTACGACTTTTATGAAAAATTGCGACTTTTATGAAAGTTTCTTACCTTTCCGAAGGGGTGTAACTTTTTCAAAGAATTCTGACTTTTCAAAAGAGTTGTGATCTTTTCTATAAAGCACAATAAGCTTTTTTTCACACTACCCTTTGTTGTCTAGAAATATAGGGATTTCCTGCCACTATTATTTGTAGTTTTTTTCGGCTATAGGGTAGTCGAATTTAAATACATTAATTAAGTTTCTTATGAAGTTTACTTCATTCCTCAAAGTTTTATTCCTCCTATTTATTGAAGCTTAAACTTTACTATATGTCATACTTATTCATGTAACAATAACAATTTCTTTTTGCTGTTTTGGTGACATTTTTTTAACTTTGTTAAAAATTTCAGCAAGGATGATTGAAAATTGATCTTCTCTTTTGTCCTTTTATATAGGTTTCTTCATATAAACAAAGAAAAATTATTTTAATATCAATGTGACATTACTACCCTTGCACCTCTCAGTCCACAAATCATAACGTTGCTGAAATGGTTGAATTCATTACATTTGGTTCTTTAGTAAACAAAACTTTTATTTCTACCACTATTAGTTGTAGATTGTTTTCGCTATAGGGGAGTCGAATTCAAATACATTAATTAAGCTTCTTATGAAGTGTGTTTCATTCCTCAAAGTTTTCTTCCTCCTATTTCATGAAGCTTAATCTTTTACTGTAAGTCATAGTGATTCATGTATCTATTGCAATTTTTTTTGTTATTTTGGTGACTTGTTTTTGAACTCTTTCAATTAAATTTGTGAATTGTAAACTTGGATACAACCCGACCGACTATCTTTTTGAAAAGTATGTTAAGCAACATGGATTTTTCTTCTTGATTATTAGGAAAGTAAGGTCATCTTTATTATTATTTGTGGATATTTGTGAGTTCAAGTTCACACAAAATTATGCTGTGAGATTTTAATATGTTATGTGTCAAAATTTTGGTTTAGAATATCCAGTTGTGAACAGTTCCATTCAGATGACACCTACTTCCTGGTTGATAATTGCATTAATTCTTTGTAAGTACATAGTATAACCATAACAATAACTATGGTTCAATTCCAAATAAGTTTGGCCGGTAATATGAAACTTAAGCAATAGTAATGACTATTCTGAGACAATGAGGAAAAAGATTTATGATACTAACAATTTTAGGGTCAATTTTAACATATACATGATATGGCATACTATAACAAAAAAGAGATTGATGGAGGTTCATAAGAAAGCAGCCGAAGTTACTCCATTAGAATTACTTCTAGGAATTTAGAAAATTTAATTACTTCTGGCACACTATTTCCATGGATATTTGCTTACACTTATCTTTTATACTTAAAATCTCTCTATGAATCATATATTTTTGTATAACAAAAATGAAAATTAAAAAAATATAGCCTTTAAGATTCCAGAGGAACACGTTGCCTTAAGATAAAATGTTCTTAACAATGTAGTGTATGTATCGAAAATAGGAATATTACCAAATGATCATATGTAATCTTAATAAAATAGTTCAATCCCGTGCGAAGCATGGATAATTTACCTAGTATATATATAAAAGAGAACCTTAGGCCCGCCTACGTGGCGCCACCACAAACTAGAATTCTCTTTTAATTTATTTATTTCCAAAACTAGCCTTCCCCTTTCATGAAATGTTGTGACTTTTATGAAAAGTTGTGACTTTAATGAAGAGTTGCGACTTTTATGAAAAATTGTGACTTTTATGAAAAGTTATGTTTTTAATGAAGAGTTGCGACTTTTATGAAGGGTTGCAACCTTTTCGAAGGGTTGCAACTTTTCCAAATAGTTGTAACCTTTCCGATAAGGCACAATAAACATTTGTTCACACTACCCTTTGTTTTCTATAAATAGAGAGATTTCCTCTCATTTTAAAACAACGAAAATTCTGAACATCTTTTTCTTCTTATTCTTCACAATTAAATATTTGTGTACTTTGCTCTTGTTGAGTGGCTCACTGACACAATTTCTTATGTTATAGATCCCGGTATGTATTTTTACAATGATTGATTTTAAGCCTATTTATTAAGGATAAATGATAAGATGTAATAATTTTCATTGTCCTTTACATTATTAATTAATGTTTGTCACTACATAATCTTGTATGTAAGATAATATAGTGTTTTAGTTTTAATGACTGATAGATTTTAAGCATTATTTTTACAAAGTCCGTGATATTAAATTCCAGCGTGAAGCGTGGGTAATTTTACTAGTATATATATATATACTAGTTTTTCGACACGTGCGTTGCACAAAATTATCAATTTAGAAAATTTAAGCGAAGATTTGAATAATAAGGTTTGCACAAAATAATATTGCATATTCTTTTGTGAATGTTCAATGTGGATCGTCATATATATCTCTTATTCACATGAACCTATGAAAATGGTCCATGAATAATTCTATTAGTTAAATGCAATAATGTATATATTTATTTCAATATGATGAGGTTTAATCATGTAATTAGTCGTATCTCACCAATATTACCTTATAGACGATATTTAATGTGTATTTTTCTTGTCATCTAACCAGATGTGCTTTGCACGTGTATTCCACTTAATCTGTTATGAACATGTTGACAACAACTACATTTTATTTTTAGAACTATTTTTGCATATTAATTTTTATTGTATAAATTATAGCATAATAGAAGACATTCTTTTTGTTGCCGTTCATATTTGACTTCTCGATTGACTTTGTAAATAAATCAAAGATAGTTATCTGACTGTCCGTAGTTAACTGAGAAAGGTTTCCTTTTTTTTTACTGAAAAACTAAAATTAAAATTAAAGAATATACTATATTTGTGAAATCATATATATAATCACCTGATTATCTTACACCCAACAAAGATATAGTTCATATACTTGTAAATAATTTTAAATTTATTCAACTAGCATGATTCGTCCAAGGAAAATAACAACACTGTTTTATCACATATATAGGAGCGGTATAATAATATGAAAATTTTTTGGTCAAAAGTTAATATAAGGAAAGATGAATGAAAGAAATAATTAATGTAATAACTATGAGAATTCATAATATTATAACTAAAAAATGTAAACGAGTGTGAACAACATTTGCAATAATTAGTAATAACTTATACTTACATAAATAAATAAATAAGACATTTAATTAACGCTATATATATATTAAATGAATACAGACTTCAACTAGCATTATTAGAAGTCATATGAACTTTTATTCGTCAAAAATACTGAAATATTAAGAAATAGTAAATTAGTAAAACAAAAGGCCAATGTTTATATAGTAATAACTATTTTGAAGCAAACTTCTTGACAATGTAAATCACATAAGTAGCATTGATAAATAAATCATGCAAATTTTGTAACTCTTGAGAAGTTTAATAATTTTTTAATAAGATATTCAGAAGCATATATCTACATCAAAAGAAAATTTGTTAAAAAAAACAAATGAATTTAGACTACATCATGTTAACTTCATATATTGGAACATTACATACTTATGTATATACTAAATAAAAAAATGATTATTATATCATCATAATTATTTTCCTCAAGTACTCGAGGTTAAGGAATATACCCTCTTAGGATAGAACAATTTACTTCATCAGAATAGTGGTACCTCATAATCCGCTAAACTTCGAACTCACTCAATGAGAATAAATAACACGAAATTTTAAAATGCAAGAAGAAGAATAGCAGAAGATTTAAAAAAAAATTGTGGTTGAGAAATGAAAGGAAACCCCTCTATTTATAGTCAACAAATGATAGTATGAACAAGTATTTTTTGTGTCTTATCTTAAAAGTCGTGACTTTTCCGAGAAGTCACAACCCTTTGGAAAAGTCACAACTTATTGAAAAAGCTACAACCCTTTGGAAAAGTCACAACTTATTGAAAAAGCTACAACTCTTTGGAAAAGTCACAACTCATCGAAAACTCACAACCCTTTGAAAAAAGTCACAACTTATCAGAAATGTCACAACTCTTCAAAAAAGTCACAACAAAAGTTAGGGATATTATAGTAATTTAGCATTCTAGTTATCAGTTCATGCTTTTAAGGTAGTATATATATATATATATATATATATATATATATATATACTACCTTAATAATTTTGGAAAAAGATATTCAGAAGCATATATCTACATCACAAGAGAAATTGTTAACGAAAATAAATGAATTTATACTACAGTAAAAATTAAACTAATATAAACTTCAACTGGCATTATTACAAGCCATATAAAATTTTCTTCATCGAAAAATACTTAAATAATAAGAAATAGTAAATCAGTAAAACAAAAGGGCAATGTTAATATAGTAATAACTATTTTGAAGCAAACTTCTTGACAATGTAAATCACATAAGTCGCATTGATAAATAAAGTCATTCTTTTGTCTTGAGCACCAAAAAAATAAATCGTGAAAATTCTCAAACTCTTGAGAAGTTCAATAATTTTTTAATAAAATAATCGGAAGCATATTGTAACATCTCAAAATTTGAAATAACTATGACGAAGCTTAAAGTTGGAAATAGTCATTTTTGGAAAGAATTCAAAAATCTTGAAATTTAGTTAAATATGGAAAAAAGTGAGATTTTGGTTAACTTCAAACGGTCATAATTCCTAGCTCAGGATTAGTTAGGTGTTTTTCCAGTGATGTTTGCAAAGCTCTTGGAATGATCTTTCCAACGCCGCCGAGTTTCCAACGCGGACTTGTTCCCCCTGTGAACAAAAATCTGCTTCGCGTCGCAGACAGGACGCGGACTCCACTATTTCAAAATAATTTTTTGTGAGCATTTATTTAGGAGCATCTTCACGTCGCGGACTTATTCCAAGACAGTGTTTTCATAAATTTTCTCAACTTTAGCTAATCGAAACTATTCATAAACATCAAGAGACCTTTCCTATCACAAATCATGAACCTTGAATCCATAATCCAATTCAAGGAAAACTTAGGATCAAAGTCAAGTGAAGTTAAGAAACAAGTCAAAGCAAGTTTTTAAAGTTTTTTCAAGCGTCTTTATTGAACGTTTTAACTTTGTTTTAAGGCTCAAGTTTCATGTTAAGCCAAGAGTATAGAGTTGAGTTCATTTCTCAAAAGTTATTAGGGAACTTAGTATTCCCAAAGAAGTTTATAAATATTTTTTCATTTAAGTAAGAAAGGAACTATGTTTTCCAAGAGAGCCTTTGGGCTAAGCTTTGAGTAATTATCTCAACTAAGGAAAGTTGTGTTTAAAACACTTATGAGCTAAAGTATTTTTGGGAGTAGTATTGAGCACCGAGTTGGGGACGCGAGGTCATATTAACTCAACTCTCCATAAGAACCATGTTGCCAACATGGGACCTAACGGGTCATTCTTTTAAGATGATCACGTAAGTTAAGCTAGTGGATCCACTAAGTTAAGTAAGGTCCTATATCACGGCAAGGTATAGGATGGTCCTTGGGCAACGTGAGGTAAAACGTTGTATCATCACTAGGGCTCATAGTGGTGGTTGTCGGTTAAAGAATCTCCCATTAAAGTTATATTACTTTTATATAAGTAAAGTTGAGTTTGTTATTGCTTTATCCTTAACAAACTAAGTTGTTTACACTGTTTTACAAGTTTTATATATATTGCATGTGTCTTATTGCTTTATATTGAGTTAGTTATTCATGAGTTGAACAGAGCCAAGGTAAGTGTTCCTTTGTATTCCTTTCCAGCTTAAGTTGTTGTTTAGCTTTCCAACTCGCATACCCGTACATTCAATGTACTGATGCCAGTTGGCCTGCATCTTATTATGATGCAGACGCAGGTAACCAGGATCAGCATCCAGCACGTCGTTGATCTAGTTGAGCACTCTAGAGTCAGTGCTAAGCCTCTTTGCATTCCGGAGTACTTTGTTATTTTGTTTTCCTAGTTTTGCTTTATTAGGATGTTGCGGGGTCTGTCCCAACATCCATCTCAGTGTTATAGAGGCTTCATAGACAGTCAGCCAGTTAGTATTGAGTCTCTCATCTATATATATATAAATATTCTATTTTGAGACTCGAGTTGCCTTTTTGGCCAGATTTTATCTTTTAGGTTGCTTTATGACCTTTTGTTGCATGGAGTTATTCTGTTGAGTTCGGTCTTCCGCTGAGTTAAGTAAGCCAGGCCAAGGGTTCGCTTGGGGCCAGCAATGGTCTTCGAGTGCCAGTCCTGCCCAGGGTGTAGGCTCGTGGCGTGACAAACTTGGTATCAGAGGCCAGAGTTCAAGAGTCCTAGGGAGTCTATGAAGTTGTGTCTATAGAGTCCTAGTTATCGGTGTGAAGCGCGCCACATCTATAATTAGGGGTCTACGACGCCTAGGAGGATTTCTCATTTTTTCACACTCATCTCGTGCGTTAGAGATTATCTCTAAAAAGTTTCTTTCTAATTCGTGCTTGTGCATGTTTTCAGATAATCATGCCTCCACGAAGAGCCGGCAGAGGGCGACCGGCTAGGCATTATGTTGAGGAACAAGAGTTACCTTATGCACCAGGAGTGCAACATTATGGGGAAGTTACTAATGTTAAGTTCAGAGAGGCAATTAGGATACTGAGTCAAGTTGTAACTAACCAAATTGTTCAGCAAAGGGGAGCTCGACATGAAGGAGCCGACACTTCATGGATTCATGAGTTCTTGGGGATGAATCCTCCGAGTTTCATGGGTTCTAGCACTACTGAGGATCCAGAGAACTTCATTGAGGAACTGAAGAAGGTTTTTGATGTGATACATGTGGCAGATTTTGAGCGAGTTAAACTAGCTACGTATCAATTGAAGGATGTTGCTAGCTCTTGGTTCAACCAGTGGAAAGGGGGCAGAGTTAAGGATGCACCACCTGCGAGTTGGGCCTGTTTTGAGGAAGCCTTCTTGGGGCGTTTCTTTCCTCGAGAATTGAAAGAGGCTAAGGTACGTGATTTCCTCACACTTAAGAAGGATTCTTTGAGTGTTCTTGAGTATGGGTTGAAGTTCACCCAATTATCCTGTTATGCTCCGGAGATGGTTGCGGACATAAGGAGTAGAATGAGCTTGTTTGTTGTTGGGCTGTCTCGTCTGTCAAGTAAGGAAGGTAGGGTTGCAATGCTTATCGGGGACATGGACATATCAAGGTTAATGGTTTATGTGCAGCAGGTTGAGGAAGAGAAGTTGAGGGACAGGGAAGAGTTCAGAAATAAGAAAGCTAAGACCAGAAATGAGTCCGAGCAGCAGAAAGGTAATGCGAACGGTCCTTCCTTTCAACAAAGGCAAAAGGGACCTACTTCTTCATCTGCTAGGGCACCTACACCCAGATTCAGAGGTGAGTATAATGGCTAAAATTCAAAGGACTTCAAGACTAGACCAGCACCGTCCCCTGGTAGTGTGGCACAAGGAGGTAGTTTGACTCCTGCATGTGCTAGGTGTGGTAGAAACCACCCAGGTAAATGTCGTGATGGTCAGATAGGTTGTTTTAAGTGTGGACAAGAGGGTCACTTCATGAAGGAGTGCCATAAGAAAAGGCAGGGTAGTGGGAATCTGGGCAATAGGGCCCAATCTTCATCAGTTACTCCCCCAGACAGGACGGCACCTAGAGGAGCTACTTCTAATACTAGTGGAGGAGCAAACCGCCTTTATGCAATCACCAGTTGCCATGAGCAAGAGAACTCTCCAGATGTTGTCACTGGTATGATCAAATTCTTTGCTTTTGATGTGTATGCTTTGCTAGACCCAGGAGCAAGTTTATCTTTTGTAGCTCCGTATGTTGCAAGTAAGTTTGATGTTTTCCTGAAAGACTTTGTGAATCCTTTTGTGTTTCTACACGTGTTGGGGAGTCTATTCTAGCAGAAAAAAGTCTATGTGATTGTCCTGTTTCTATCAATCACAAGAGCACCATGGTTGATTTAGTTGAGTTAGACATGGTAAATTTCGATGTCATTCTAGGTATGGATTGGCTTCATGCCTGTTATGCATCAATAGATTGTAGAACTCGAGTGGTCAAGTTTCAATTTCCAGATGCGCCAGTCATGGAGTGGAGTAGTAGTTTAGCAGTGCCTAAGGGTCGTTTCATTTCGTACCTTAAGGCAAAAAAGTTAGTTTCAAAGGATTATGTCTATTACTTAGTTCGAGTTAATGACTCTTGTATTCAGATACCTCCCATTCAGTCAGTCCCTATAGTAAGAGAGTTTCCAAAAGTTTTTCCTGATGACCTACTCGGAATTCCTCCTGAGAGAGAAATAGACTTCGATATAGACCTCATTCCAGGTACTCATCCTATTTCTATTCCGCCATATAGAATGGTACCGGCAGAGTTGAAAGAGTTGAAAGAGCAGTTGAAAGATCTCCTAGATAAGGGTTTCATTCAACCAAGTGTCTCACCTTGGGGCGCTCCGGTCTTGTTTATGAGAAAGAAAGATGGTTCCCTTAGGATATGTATAGACTACCGCCAGTTGAACAAGGTTACCATCAAGAATAAGTACCCTCTTCCGAGGATTGATGATCTTTTCGATCAGCTTCAGGGTGCCACCTATTTTTTGAAGATTGACCTCAGATCAGGCTATCATCAACTAAGAGTAAGAGAATGTGATAGTCCAAAGACAACGTTCAGAACCAGATATGGTCATTTTGAGTTTTTGGTCATGTCCTTTGGTTTGACCAATGCACCAGCGGCATTCATGGACCTTATGAATAGAGTCTTCAAACCTTTTTTAGATATGTTTGTTATCGTCTTCATTGATGACATACTAATCTATTCAAGGAATGAAGAAGATCATGCTAGTCATCTCAGAATAGTTCTTATGCTAGTCATCTCAGAATAGTTCTTATGCTAGTCATCTCAGAATAGTTCTTCAGACTCTGAAAGATAAGGAGTTGTATGCCAAGTTCTCTAAGTGTGAGTTTTGGCTTGAGTCTGTAGCATTCCTAGGCCACATTGTGTCTGGTGAAGGAACTAAAGTTGATACTCGAAAAATTGAGGCTGTGCAGAATTGGCCTAGACCCACATCTCCAACTGATATTAGGAGTTTCTTGGGGTTAGCTGGCTATTATAGAAGGTTTGTTGAGGGGTTCTCGTCTATTGCATCTCCTTTGACCAAGTTGACTTAGAAGACAGTGAAATTTCAATGTTCTGAAGCTTATGTGAAAAGCTTTCAAGAATTGAAAAAGAGGTTGACTACCGCTCTAGTTTTTATTTTACCAGAAGGTACTCAAGGTTTTGTGGTGTATTGTGATGCATCTAGAGTTGGTTTGGGTTGTGTCTTAATGCAGAATGATAAGGTTATATCTTATGCCTCCATACAGTTGAAGGTTCATGAGAAGAACTACCCAACCCATGACTTAGAGTTGCCTGCTGTAGTGTTCGCTTTGAAGATATGGCGTCATTACTTGTATGGTGTGCATGTTGATGTATTCACTGATCACAAGTCTTAAATATGTGCTCACTCAGAAAAAGCTTAATCTCAGACAGAGGAGGTGGTTAGAATTACTCAAGGATTATGACCTGAGTATTCTTTACCACCCAGGTAAGGCAAATGTTGTTGCTGATTCTTTAAGCAGGTTGTCTATGGGAAGCACCGCCCATATTGAAGAAGGAAAGAGAGAGTTAACAAAAGATGTGCACAGACTGGCACGCCTGGGAGTCAGACTTATGGATTCCGCAGAAGGAGGAATAGTGGTGACAAACGGGGCCGAGTCATCATTAGTGTCAGAAGTGAAAGAGAAACAAGACCAAGATCCCATTTTGCTTGAGTTAAAGGCAAATGTTCAAAAGCAAAAAGTATTAACTTTTGAACAAGGGGGAGATGGTGTATTGAGATATCAAGGTAGATTGTGTGTACCTATGGTGGATGGACTCCAAGAGAAGATTATGGAGGAAGCTCATAGCTCCAGATATTCCATTCATCCGGGTTACACAAATATGTATCGTGACTTAAGAGAAGTTTATTGGTGGAATAGCATGAAGAAAAGCATTGTTGAATTTGTTGCTAAATGTCCAAATTGCCAGCAAGTGAAAGTTAAACACCAAAGGTCCGGTGGTTTGGCTCAGAGTATAGAACTTCCGGAATGGAAGTGGGCGATGATCAATTTGGATTTTATTACAGGGTTGCCAAGGTCTCGCAGACAGCATGATTCTATTTGGGTAATCGTCGACAGAATGACAAAATTAGCCCATTTTCTGCCGGTAAAGACTACCCATTCAGTAGAAGATTATGCCATGTTATATATTCAAGAGGTGGTGAGACTTCATGGAGTACCAATCTCCATTATTTTAGATAGAGGTGCACAATTTATTGCACAGTTCTGGAAATCTTTTCAGAAAGGTTTGGGTTCAAAGGTGAACTTAAGTACTGTCTTTCATCCTTAGACTGATGGACAACTAGAGCACACTATTCAGACTTTAGAAGATATGTTGAAGGCTTGTGTGATTGAATTCAAAGGTAATTGGGATGATCACCAACCTCTCATTGAGTTTGCCTACAACAACAGTTATCACTCTAGCATCCAAATGGCTCCATATGAAGCTCTTTATAGGAGAAGATGTAGATCCCCTATTGGATGGTTTGAAGTTGGTGAAGTAGGGTTGATAGGACGAGATTTAGTTCACCAAGATATGGAGAAGGTGAAAGTGATTCAAGGAAGGTTGAAAACGGCTCAGAGTCGACAAAAATCCTACACTGATGTTAGGAGAAGGACGTTAGAGTTCGAAGTAGATGATTGGGTATATTTGAAAGTCTCACCCATGAAGGGGGTTATGAGGTTTGGTAAGAAGGGGAAACTTAGTCCCCGGTATATTGGACCTTACCGCATAGCCAAGAGGATTGGCAATGTTGCTTATGAGTTGGAGCTACCATAGGAACTAGCAGCGGTTCATCCAGTATTTCATATCTCCATGTTGAAGAAGTGCATGGGCAATCCTTCATTGATTCTACCAACTGAAACTATTAGGATCACGGATAGCTTATCTTATGAGGAAATTCTTGTTCAGATTTTAGATCGCCAAGTTCGCAGGTTGAGAACAAAAGAGGTAGCATCAGTCAAGGTCCTTTGGAGGAACCAATTTGTTGAGGAAGCTACTTGGGAAGCTGAAGAGGACATGAAGAAGAGATATCCACATCTCTTTGAATCTGGAGAAAATGTAGATCAAGGTACTAATTTCCTTCTTAGTGCTCTTTAAATTATAGTGAGCATGTTGTTGTTTGCATTATTGCTTGATTGGGTGTTTGAGTTTGATGTTACACCCTTAGCCTAGTAAGACTAATCTCATTCGAGGATGAATGTCCCCAAGGGGGAGATATTGTAACATGTCGCAATTTGAAATAACTATGACGAAGCTTAAAGTTGGAAATAGTCATTTTTGGAATAAATTCAAAAATATGGAAATTTAGTTTAAGTATGGAAAAAAGTGAGTTTTTGGTCAACTTCAAATGGTCATAACTCCTAGCTCAGGATGATTTGGGTGTTTTTCCAGTGATGTTTGCAAAGCTCTTGGAATGATCTTTCCAACGCCGCTGAGTTTGCACGATTCCGAGTTTGTATGAGTGAGTTATGCCCTTTGAAAGTAGGGTTGTTGGCATAGGGAAGTGCAATCCGAATTTTTAAGGGTAGTTTGGTCTTTTCCCTAACCATTTCTTTTGGTTATATTAATGGTCTAGACTGATTTTAAATTAGTTTTCCCTTTTAAAAGTGAGATTTAGGGTCTTGATAGAGAAGAGAGAAAGAAGAGGAGAAAGAGAAGAAGAAGCAAAGTTCACCAAGATCGTCATGGATTTCGTCGGGGGTGATCCCTATTGAGGTATGTGAGATCATAGCGTGGGGTTAGTTCAGTCCCCCACACGCCAAACTTGTTTTAATTCCGAGAAAAAGATTGGTTGTGTTCGTTGAATTCTTGTGGTTTTGTTGAAGTTTCTTGTTGATTTGGTACATGTTTGCAGATGGAATTTCGAGTTGAATCTATTGTATATTAAGGGTTTTAATGATCCCAAGTGTTTCGGGAAAAAACCTTTGAAGTTAAGAGGGTTTAGAGTTGGAAAAATGATGGAGAAAAGTCGGGCGCAGCTTACATGAAACAAGTCCGCGTCGTGGACTTGTTCCCCCTGTGAACAAAAATCTGCTCCGCGTCGCGGACAGGACGCGGACTCCACTGTTTCAAAATTAATTTTCGCGAGCATTTATTTAGGAGCATCTCCGCGTCGCGGACTTTTTCCAAGACAGTGTTTTCGTAAATTTTCTCAAGTTTAGCTAATCGAAACTATTCATAAACATCAAGAGACCTTTCCTATCACAAATCATGAACCTTGAATCCATAATCCAATTCAAGGAAGAGTTAGGATCAAAGTCAAGTGAAATTAAGAAACAAGTCAAAGCAAGTTTTTAAAGTTTTTTCAAGAGTCTTTATTGAACGTTTTAACTTCGTTTTAAGGCTCAAGTTTCAAGTTAAGCCAAGAGTATAGAGTTGAGTTCATTTCTCAAAAGTTATTAGGGAACTAAGTATTCCCAAAGAAGTTTATAAATGTTTTTACATTTAAGTAAGAAAGGAACTATTTTTTCCAAGAGAGCCTTTGGGCTAAGCTTTGAGTAATTATCTCAACTAAAGAGAGTTGTGTTTAAAACACTTATGACCTAAAGTATTTTTGGGAGTAGTATTGAGCACTGAGTTGGGGACGCGAGTTCATATTAACTCAACTCTCCATAAGAACCATGTAGCCAACATGGGACTTAACGGGTCATTCTTTTAAGATGATCACGTAAGTTAAGCTAGTGGATCCACTAAGTTAAGTAAGGTCCTATATCACGGCAAGGTATAGGATGGTCCTTGGGCAACGTGAGGTAAGACGTTGTATCATCACTAGGGCTCATAGTGGTGGTTGTCGG